>VCCN01006637.1:276719-294264 GCA_006491835.1 Architeuthis dux
AGATTAGTTTCAGGGAACAAGGCACATTGTTAGACGAAGGGACTCGGGCATGCAGGGAACTTATCAAATTTGTCTCTTAGGGAGGCAAGAGTTAAGACCTGTGAAAGAATTCAGGGATATTTTAGAATTTCTATGAAACTATTTTCTAAGAAAATATAATAGCAAATTTGTTTCAGTTGAAGCGGCCATAGTTTCAAGAGGTGGGAGAAGGTACTTTTCTCCGCAAATTTTTACGGACAACAAACCCCCAAAAAATCACTGTTCATTATATAAATATAGTAAGTTAGCATGAATTGGTATCGGACCATCTATACTGGGAGATCTGATGTTAATCGAACAAAGGCCTGCAAGATTACTTGCTTGCTGATCATTGCTATATGACTTTTAAAATCAATGTTTTATGAACGTAGTTCCGTCTTGTGTATGTTTTCTGATGCACGTTACAGCTGTTTCGTCCATTTTCAACATCTCTAAAGAGATTAATTTTTTCTTCTTTGCTTTCTTTTTCAGTACTCTATTCACTGGAAGTATAGGCTCTTTGCTGTTAGATAACTATGGATGGCACAGTGCATTCTATTTTACAGGCAAGTCTCACTCATCTTTCTCTTACAATTGCTTTGGGAACCTGGCCTCATCAGCATGGGCCTAGAATATGCTGACTGCATTCCCTGCAGAGGGGTAAGACCCCACCAAAATCACAAGACTAATTAAAAAAAACAACCTTTCACCAAAGTCGCAAGACTCTAATTAAAAAAAAAAAGTCGCAAGACTCTATTTTTGGGAATTTTAAACTGATTTCAGCATTAAATGACCCATCAAGGATTGATATGCCACTAAACAAATCAATCAATCCAATGGGAACCATTCTCAAAACAGATTTGTTTGTACATTTTTTAAATTTATTTTTATTAGCTGAAGTATTATGAATCATTATTTTTATGACTACATTTTATCACCTTCATCTTAATTTATTAGTTGCTTTTAATTGCAACTTTTGATCAGACCGTTTACCCATCGGAAGTGAGCAAACAATCTTAGTGAAGGATAGGTTTAAGGGGTGTCATTTGGACATCCACCTTCTGGTTGAGTCTTGGTAGCTCAATTGGTAGAGTAGGCAAGTGTAAACTGTGCTCCCTCCATAAGGGTGTGGATTCAAATCCCATCTATGGCTTATTCTTTATTTTCCAATCGACACTGTTTGCTAACTGCTGATTAGTAATCGGTCTGAGAAAAAGTTGCAATAAAAAGCAACTATTAAATCAAGACAAAGGTAAAAAGTAGTCATAAAAATAAACATTTGTTTGTCTTGAATAATGAATATTTTGTAAGTTCATCATTACAATACTAAAAAGAGGTATAAAAGGATTCACCAACATTTCTGTGCAGACAGTTCAGTGCACAATAATTCAGCGCAAGGACATAGAAAAAAGTTAAAACAAAAGAATTTCCAAAATTCTAGTATATAATGATTTATGTTTTTCTTTCTTTTCAAGAAAATGTCTCCTTCATTTTGTTGCCTTCATTTTGTTTTTGTCATCTCGGTGAATTTCATCTTACTATAATTCACCCTATGTCCATCCGTGTTAGCATAACCCAAGAATGGCATGAGCTATGGCCACCAAATTTTCTGTTGGTACTAATGGGACCACAGATCGTGTTTTTAGCATATTAGTTTTTTTAAATTCCATTCAATTTCAATACCTATCTAGAAAATTAAATGTGATCCAAGAGTTGATGATTTTCAAATAAGGTATGATTCAATAAATACATAGTTCAAATCCATGATCTCTTATTGGGGCCAAATGCCTTATTTAGGCCCTCCACAGGAACTAGCTGACAATCCCACCCATACTTTGTTTGAATTGATAAAAAGGTTAGATATTTTGTTTCATGAATTTACTGTTTCTTTTCCAGGAATATGTGGAATAATATGGCTACTACTTTTACGCTATTGTCTAATTTCGAAACATCGAGAAAAGTATGTGGTGGTGTCTTTGGCAGATAATGTTGTGGCACCAGGGAAGACAGTTCCAAAAGATACACAATCCGTACCTTGGTTAACTTTATTTACCAAGTGTGCATTTTGGTAAGTAGACCACAATTTCGCTTTTCTGCTTTCATTAAGTCTGGTATATTTTTTTTTTTTTTTTTTTTCAATTTCAATTTTTATTAGCTGACATTTTTGTGGGATTACTTTCCATTGTTTTCTAATTTGTAATAATCAGAAAAATATTCTGAGGATCAAATATTGGATGGATGAAATAAATCTGTGGTGGGGAAGCTATGGCACATTGGCACGGGGAGATATACATTTTTTGTGAGATTTTTTATTTAAAAAAAAAATCGGCAACCATTAATTTATCAGCTGTCACCTCAGTTATTGATTGTCTAAACCAGTGGTTCCCAACCTTTTCAAGTCATTCCCCACTTTTGTCAATAAGATTATTAGTATCCGCACCTCTCTCCATTTATTAACTCTTAACATCCTGTTGAAAATCCTGTAAGGATTGAGCAGAAAATGGCTAAAAATGGTTTGTTCATTCAAAAGTTTCTAGTGTCTTTACTTGTGGACAGATTGTTGTGTAAATTGGCAGTATTGCAGGAAAGACTTTTTTTTAATGTGATTTAGTTATTTGTGCTAAAAATAATGTTACGCACATGCACGGGTGTTGATTAATTATATATTAATAATAATTAACGTGCGCTCAATAGAGATGAAAAAAACGTGTGGTGTGTTTGTTAGTAATAGATTAAATGCAATGGTTATAAAATAAAAACATCACAAACACAAAACGTGTTTTTCAATGACCTTTTTTTGCAGCTTATTTATGAAGAAATTCACACAGCTATGCAGGAATTTCATCAACACACGCAAAATTAGGTGTCTGTTCTGCATACAAGTTTGTTTTGATCGGTGATATCCTCAATCAAAGTTAAGGGGAAAAGTTGAAAACAATAATCCACTGGTTGGCATCAAGTCCTAAAGGATTTTTAAGGATCAACTAAACTGGTAAAATTCGCCCATCTCTATGTAGTGGACACTTCTGGTGAAGTATAAAAGTGTTACGTGTGCAGAAGATATCTCCCTGGATCCACATTTAGTTTTATATATGTGGATTCTTTTCTTTCTAAGCCGACTTTGACAGCTTTTGATCTGTTGCATCCTTTTAAATCCAGTCGGATCTGAAACAACAGCAGAAAAATGAGGCCCATTTCATTAGATAAAACAATTATGTTCAGAAAAAGATGTCTTTGTTTTTTGTTTTAAAAAAAAAATATTTTGTATGTATGAAAAGAACAAAAACTGATTTTTTTTTTGTGTGTGTGTCTTTATGTAGCTTTTGTGTGTGTTTGTTTATGAATGTTGGTCTTAACTAATCCCTCTTTCTGCTTTCCCAGGTCTCTCATAGTCGGCCATTTTTGTGAAAACAATGCATTTTTTGTCCTTCTGTCTTGGATGCCAACATATTTTCATGAAAGTTTCCCATCTGCAAAGGTAAATGAGATACACTTCTTCAATTCCTCTCTCTCAGCTTATACAAGTTGCCGCGCATAATAAGTGCACAACGCACCGTTTTTTTAAAAGTTGATATTTTCATTATTTTTAGAGCTACAATGCTCAGTTTTTTTTTTAATTTGAAGCTTGAACACCCTATCAATCATAATGCAGAGTGTTCAAAATAAATAAAAAAATGAGCATTGTAGCTCTAAAAATAACAAATTAACTTTTTAAAAATGGCGCATTGGGCACTTATCATGCACAGCCACGTGTATATAAACCTAACTATTGTAGATTTTAAAAGCATGTGAATGAGTTGATAGTACTGGATGTAAATACTCATTAGATTTTTAAATGTTTAACATGTTATTATGAAATAAAACGTTGCTTTTATGTGTCATATCAATCAACCTTGTTGATTTCCAAGGTCTATTTTTTATATATTAAAAAAAGGGTAGACAATGTGGCGATTCAAACTTATTAGAAATAATGATTTATTTCCTGACATGTTTCAGCTGTGAAAATTGGCTTTCATCGGAGGTGAAGAAAATTTGGAGAATGGGTGGTGGTCATCGGCTGAAACACGTTGGGAAATAAATAATTATTTTGAGTCAACACATTGTCTTTCCTTTTATCATAATGTCGGATAGTCCTTATACTGTCGTACACCATATATGTATATAGTTTTAGTATATTTGTGTTTTCTGGTATTTTAGATCATTAATAAACAAGGTGTTTCATAAGGGATGCAGCCCACAGAATAAAAGGGTAGAATTTATGCGCACATAAATTTTAGTCATGTGGCAACACTGTACTCACAGACGACAGTATTTAGCAGTTAAAAATGATTGCATCATGTGCTAGCCTCATTCGAGCATCCATTCCTTTGTGTTGTGTCAGTCCTGCTGTTTTCCAATGTAATGAAAGGGGTATGCACTTGCATCCAGGCTAAAGGAACTCCCTTTCAACATCTATTGTCAAGTTAAAGTGTATGTATCGCTCCCACTACTACCATTGGGACATGACCTCCTACTTCTTCTTTTTAGAAGTTCGGGATAACAACAAGAACAAACAAGGCTACGCTTGTTATGAAAGCATGTGTGTAAACATTGTTATGAAAGCATGTGTGTAAACATTAAGGGGGAGTTGAATTCCAATCACCTATCAAAGCGGAAAGTATTCCCTTGAGTTGGGCTGTGGGTATACAATTAAAACTTGACTTTGGGTCGAACTTGTGAACACCCAACCAATGTTAAACCCAGTATACTGCAGTGGCAGAATACAACAGTAATTAGCATCTTTTTGTAATTTGTGTCTTTGAAAAATAGTTTTTAAATACAAGTTAGCCAAAAGACAGTTGCATCCTTTTCGAAACACCTTGTAGATTTATTTTTATTTTTTTCAGGACACTTATTCATAAGTTCTGCATGTCTGTTATAAGATATTTTAAATTGGGATTTCTTTGGAATGACTTTCAGCCAATAACTAAAATTAAAATCTCAGGCTCAGTTGAATATATTCAATGCAAGGTGTGAAAAAACATGGTAATGCCGCTACGAGGCACACTTGCTCATAGGGAAGCACAAATGATCAAAACAACACTGATGAGGAAATGTTTATTGCTGAAAATCGACCACTTCTTGTCAGAGCTGACACCCTGATTAGGAGAGCATTATATGTTTATTTCAGGGACTCCAATAAGCGGCAGGATGTAAAGTGGCATTTCACTGTTAGTGAAGACATAAGAATGCCCACAGAAGACAGCAAAGTGATAAGAAGAATGAGAGATCTAAACTATCTTTTATGGATAAATAAACATTGAATGCAAAAACATCTCATTTAGTTCTTATTAGTTGATTGATTCGAAATTACAGTTAAAAACAATGTGCAACATTTGTGCCATTAACAAAATTTTAGCATAAGCATTTGGGAGGCACATTTGGTCAGAATTCTCTGTTTACGAGGCACAAAAATCACTTATACACACCATGATTCAATGTATCTACTATTTTTCTTTTCAGGGCTGGGTGTTCAACGTTGTCCCCTGGGTGGTGACAATACCAAGCTCTATTTTCAGTGGTTGGCTAGCAGATGTTATGATATGCAAAGGTGAGTTTAGAGATACCAGGGCATACCTGTTCCAAAGGTGCATGTTTGGAAGATGATGATCTTTCAATGATCCTAGCTCTTCTTAAAGTTTTTAAGTGATTCTGTTAGGCTTCTCCTCTACCTTGTGTTTTAAACAATCATAATCGACAACTGATGGTCGTCCACTCTTGGGGGGGTTATTTCAAGGGACAAGTCACCACCACTAAAACACTTGAACCAGTGTTGAGCAGTACGGTCAGATATTGTTTCATTTCCTTCCACTCCCTGAATTCTGTGAGCGGCTTTGAGGCCCAGTTTAAAATAATGCCTCAAAATTGCCAGAATCTCATTACATGTATCCGCCATTATAACATCTGAAACAAAAGGTACAGCTGATTATTAGTGATAATGATATGATATAATCATAATATTAATAATGCTAATGGAGGTGGTGTACTCAATGAAAATTAAAGATACAAGACAGGGGAACGCATCATAAATGAATGTGCTCAAATTGACTGAAATGTGGAGTTAATGTATCGGGTTCATGTGAATCTCGAAAAGCGCATTGAACTTTGCATCATAAAAGGTGGAAAACACATTGAAGATGTTATTTATTAATATTTCAATTAAATAAAATGTTCACATTTTTCTATTGAAAATATGCTTTTTACCAATGTGCCCAGACTTTAGGGACACCCTGTAGAGTGGAGCCATAGAAAGTCTTCAGATGTGTACATAAAATAAGCTTTGGGGTAAAGGTCTGTAAAGAAAGAAAATACTTTTGATACACCCAGATATTTCTAAAATGAGACCCAAACTTTACACCTCAGTAAAATTTTGAACTTTATTAAGATATTAAAATTGACTTTCTATCTCTAAAATTTAAAGGTTACTTTTATTGTAGGTTTCGTCATCATTCATTGTGATATTTGTGCATCAGTCTAGGGTTGCCCAATTGGGCTACATGGTTCCTGAGTCTTACCCAACACAGGTATTGGAATAGTGTTGAATTTGGAAATCAATATTGAACCTCTGCTTCCAGACTTGCTCGCTCTCCAGATTGACACAATTCCAATGCCTGTGTTGGATAAGTCTTTTAGATACTGCGACTCTGCATCAGTCTTCTGAGGATTTCGAGATACAAGAAACCTTTTAGGATACTCATTAAAGGTTCTCGAGACTTAAGTTTGAATGTTAAAAAATGCAATGAAATTATTTAACCGTTTTATTATCGGTTTCTTTATTAATCATTTGTTCTTCTTCTTTCTTGCAGGTTATACAGTTACATTTGTAAGAAAATTTATGGAAGTAAGTTATTTTCTTTTTGCCTTCAGTTGAATTTAAAAACACAAACAATTTGGTCATTCTTCACTGATATTAGAAACTGTCACCATAGCTTTCTTCAGTTTTCAAGTTGGTCTGGCTGGTTGTGTATGTATCATGCATACATGCTGCACCAATGGAGCTAGAGGGCTGAAAATTTCTGCCCTACATAGATTTTTAGTGGGGGGATTCAATTTACAATGTAAGTCTATGCTAAATTGGTCCCGTAATTTGTGTCCAGAAGCTTTTTTGTTTTTGTTTGTTGAAAACTCACCTTTTTTAGTGATCCCTGACCAACAAAAGGTGAGAGAAGAAACTTATTCAATGCTCACCCCCAACAAGGTCACTTGATGGTTTCTATTGAGTGACTAACCAAACCTGTTTATTTGAAATTGTTTTTTTTTTCTTGCTATATGTTCAGTAAAGTAAATCAAATTACAAGATGAATTTTTCTTTGGGTAAAAATGTTGTCAACATTAATGAATATCTGATAGTTACATATAAAATGTCATTTTTTGAATAGTAAGATGAAGTATGATATAAACAACAAAAAAACTGTAAATATTTAATCAAAATCTGACCCATTTGAAGGAATAACCCTTTTCCAATTATCCTCTAATGACAATATGACATCTCTATAAATTTCTTTAGATTTAGTAAAAGTACCAATTATTGCTTCCATATTATTGAACCTTTTTATATGAAGTTCAAAATGCTTGAAAAGATGATAATCTCTAGGAGAAATGTCAGGTGAATATGGAGCATGCTTCAAGACTTCATATCCAAATTGTTTAAGCTTAGACACAGTCAGCTTAGACACAGTCAGCTGAGAGGTATGTGGTCTTCCACTGTCATGGAGCATTTCATTAAGTTCTTTTGGGACCCATATTTTCAACTTTTTAACTTTTCCTATTGCCTTGATGACTTGACATGGTCACTGTTCTCAAGTCTCCAGAAAATGCTCAAACCATTGTTCGTGGGTGGTTGGCCACTCCTGTTAATTCTTCATCATTAAGAACAGCTTTGGGCCACCTTTTTGAGGTTTATTATTGGTATCCATATTTCCAGACCTAAATGTATTGAACCAACGCTGAACAGTTCGCATTTTATTAGTGTTCACTCCATATGCTTTGTTGATGTTATCAGCAGCATATGTCCTAATCCCACTTGAAAATTAGTCCAACTCCTTGGGTAGACATCATTGCTATTAAGGGCTCCAATAATAAATTATATCTCTATTTACACTGGATTTGCAAAAAATGCACTTACATTAGTAAATCTTTCACTTTTAGCATTATTCTCTATGATGTAAAAAAAGAAATGATATTTCATGTTAAATAACCAAATAAAAATTCTCTTTATAGTCTCTGATGTATATGTTGTCTATCTTTTTCTTTCAGACAATAGCGTTATGTGGTAGTGCATTATTCCTCATGCTGATTGGCTACACATCCAGTTTTGAAGCCTCCCTTTTCTGCCTGGCTTGTGCGGTGGCTTGCTGTGGCTTTCATGGCAGTGGCATTCTCATCAATCCACAGGACATTGCACCGAAACATGCAGGATCAGTATTTGGTAGGTTTCATTCAATCACTTGGCTTTATTTCCCTTCCAAGGTTCTTCCAAAGTATCCGGCTGTAATGAAAGTTCTGTCCGATTGTTTCAATTTATTTGGAAACACAATTTTAATGGTGATTTAAAGATACACTTGATCATTAATATACTCTTCTTTGCTTTCGATAACCTTATTCCGTCTTTATAAACAAAGGGTAGAGTGTCCTGTCTCTTATGAGACAACCCCCAATGGAGGCCGGTGACAAGGTCTCGGATTCTGTTTCATGCGTCAGCTTAGTGATCCTTGTAAGTTTCAAGTCTGATCGAGACCATGACTTTATTTCTACAAAAGTTTTTTTATAACCACCCCTTTGGCAGGATGCAAGTCCACCGAATGGATACCTCCACCCTAACTCAATTAGCTGCACAGGAAAATTTGTCCTAATGGACAGTTTTCCACACTTTTCGCTCATACTGGGAATCGAACCCAAGACCTTCTGCGTGTGAGGCAGACGTGCTAACCATTACACTATCCGAGCGGACACTTTCCATCTTCATACATAGATTTCTTCAGACTATTGCCTATAGTTGTTTATATATTCACAACGTTTTGGCTGTTGCACCCTCCAAAATGCTATAAACATAAACAACCATGATGAGACCAATAGTCCGAATAAATCTATGTGAAATGATAATTTCTCATCTTAACAATTCAGACAGAAACTTATTCCATTTATCAAAAGGTACCAGATTTGTATAATTCTTCGATTTTTTACCTGAAATAAGAGACTAACTGATTTTCAACATTTTGTCCGAATTTGATAAGACTAATCTGGTAACCCTGAGTACAATGCCCAAAACGTTGGGACTAGAATGAGATGTGGACCCCGGTTCAAATAAATTGGTGTTACAATCATTTCTTTTTCTTTCTATAGAAGTTTCTTCTCGTATTGCAGAGGTTTGCAACTGATTTTCTTTTTGTTTATTGCAGGCATCATGAATATGGCTGGAGCTATACCAGGTAAGTGGCAATTCAATAAAATCTCTGAATTCTTTTAAACCAAACATTTCTTTTAAATTTACTTTTAAAATGAGACTTTTTTATATTTACTTACTGTTACACTTACTCATACTTTTAAAATGAAACATTTTTGTATTTACTGTTACACTTACTCATACACTTTTAAAATGAAACGTTTTTGTATTTACTTACTGTTACACTTACTCATACACTTAGTTTTAAAATGAAACTTTCTATTTTCTTCAGGTTTTGTTGGAGTGTACATTGCAGGGCATATATTAGAGGCCACCAAGAGCTGGGGAGCAGTATTCAGTCAAACGGCCGTAGTGTGTATTGTGGGCTGGATCGTCTATGTCATCTTTGGGACAGGCGAAGCAATTATCTGAGACACATAACAAAGAGAGAAAGATGTGTTGAAATTAAATGTTTTTGAGCTCTACAGGGCTGCCAGATTTGGTCAGAAGGGGAGATAATCCGAGCTTTATCTCAGAGACTTACCCAACACAGGCATTGAAATAGTTGTTGAATTCATTAATCTAGCAAGTCTGAAGACAGGTTCAATACTAGCTTACAGCGACTGGTATTGAATGTCTGCCTCTAGACTCCATTGATTTCCAGATTCAACTCTATTCCAATGCCTGTGTTGCCTAAGTCTCTGAGATAAAGCTCGGATTGTCTCCCCTTCTGGCCAAATCTGGCAGCCCTTATCTTGAAAGCACAATGGGACCAGAACAAGACGTTTTCCTGATCAAGTGGATTGCTCGAAACTTGGTCATTTACCTGTTCAGTCACATGGTCCAATTAACAAAAAAGAAAAGAAAAAAAAAATCATGGGGAGGGGGATTGGGTAGGTGGTTGGGTGGGTAGGTGAGGCTCCTTAAAATAGAATTTAAGGAGGATTTTATTACCAAAATAAATGTTCCCATATGGCTGATCAGTAAAATTTAAGACTTTGTTTTTTCCCCCACCCCCTCGTTTGTTTGTATGACTTTTCCCTACGTCACCACGCAGCATCAATCCTCTCGAGCCAGTTTGACGCGGCATCATCCAGGTGTCGCCAGCCATTGACTCCATTGGGTGGTTGCAGGATTGGACACTCCGACAGCATGTGTTGGATGTCCTATACTGCAAGGCTGCACACACGGCACCAATTCTATCGTCTAGGAATGCCTCCGTTCTAGCCCAACCCGTCCGCAGCCTGTTCAACAAGAATGAGTGATTTGCGTTCGAGGTTGTGGTCAGCTGGGCATATCGATGAATTGTTGAAGGTGAAAGAGTCGAGATTAGCCATTTGTACATCGCCGCTTAAAAAAAAAAATTAATGTTTTTATTTTATTTGAAAAAAAGAGCAAAACCGGAACACTTGGACATTTGTGTTAGAGATTGATAAACAAATATGCTGCATTTTTTAAAAAATGTCTGGCAGATTTAGAAAAGAATTTCCTTGTCTTTGTTCTTTTTTTTCTTTTTTTAAATCTTTAGAAAAGCTTGTGTAAGATTTGACCCGTATAACCCCAGCAGCCGGTATTCTGGCAGGCACCTGTAGGTACAAATACCCCAGCGGCTGGTTTACCGGCTGACACGTTTCTATTGGTTTCAAACTGGTCGCTAGGCAACCTGTGGGTCAATAAGCAATGTTCCCTCTAATTTTTTGTAGTCCGTGGGTGCAAAAATCTTATGTTGTGCAAATTTTTTTTTCCTGTGACAAAAGTATGTGCGCACTTTTGAATTCGACATGGGGGGGTGGGAATCGATATTTTTTCAATAAAAACTCAATAAGCTATCGACAGAATTTGAAATCTTTTGTGCGCACATTAACTTCCTTTGCGCGCTGGTTGCAAAACGTGTGCGCACGCACGCACGCAGCTTAAAGTGAACTGTCAACAAGCGACTGTGGTATCTAATCTTCGGCCTACTCTATCATAGTAAGCACTTCCCGATGAATCAATACTTGTTTTATCATCAAAATTAATCCAAAATGATATTTTTTTTCTATAAGAGACGGAAAAGACCTTTTAGGGACAATAAAACAATATTAGGTAAAAAAAAAATTTAAAATCATTTTTTCACTGTTTCCCCCTTGGGGACCCTGGAGTTAAGTCCTCACTTGTCAGGTGCACAACATAGACAGACTAGTCTCCTCCTATTCTCACATTGCCTTGTTAATATCTAAAACAACCAAAGTGATGCCAATATTTTTCACATCTATAATTTTGAAAACTCTTGTAGTCCTTGGCATAATAAGTAATGAAATGTGTAAAAAAAAATGAAAATATGTGGCCCTCCATTAAATGGGAATGTATTATTTCAACATGGAATGCAAAAACGCACTACAGAGATGCCAATTGTGTTTAGAAGAAAGATTAAACATAATTGAATTCCCGAACGAACAACTGCTCTTAAAAATGAATTTATTAGCAAGTGCCGCCACAAACAAAGTTTTTTATTAAAATATTTGGATAATTATAATCCAGACAACAACTTTACCGACTAATATCATAAGTGTAAACTTACGATAACTAAGCTTTTGATGTTTAGTATGCATCTGTTTTATTTTTACTTTTTCTCTCACCCAGTAATAGCTCTTATATTTTATCATTTCTTATTAATATTCTAAATACACCCTTTTAAGTTTTTGATATTATTATTTTAATAACAAATGTATAACCCTCAAAATTTAAAACATTTTATACCACCAGATATGATTAAAAAAAAAAAAAGCAGACATAACTCCTTAAATTCAAATTTAAGAGACTGGGACAAGATCTTAATGGAATAATAGATGTGTGTGTGTGTTTGTGTGTGTGAAGCTTCTCAAAACCTCATGAGGAAAAAATATAATACTTAAAATTTATTTTTGTTTATGTATCACTTACATGGTCTGTCTCTCTCTCTCTCTGGCCCTTCAATGGAAGTGAAATGTCTCGCCGAAATTTCTTTGTCCCCTGACCACGTGATCTTACGTACATCAGTCGGATTTTATAGAAATTTCTAGTCGAGCACTTTTATCAAGAGAAATATTTTTTACAAGACAAACATATATTATATATTAATTAAAACTTAAAGTACATTTAAATTTGAAGGTTCGTCGGTTGTTTACCATGGCAATAAGCAGTTTCGGAGAATTTGAAAACAATACTGCTTTTAATCAATGCAATGGCTCTCCAGCGATCCAGATCACGGATCACCACCTAAGAATTATGAAGTTTTAATAAATATACTATTAGCCTCGGTCAAACTGAAAAGACTCAATACCTTTGGTACCAGGAAAGCATTCTGATATGAGGGAGGGAACCTCAACCGTACAATATCTAAAATACTCAATATATAGTCTGTAAAGCTTCTCAAAACCTAACGAGAAAAAAAATATAATACTTAAAATTTATTTTTGTTTATGTATCACTTACATGGTTTGTTTCTCTCGGGGCCCTTCAATGGAAGTGAAATGTCCTGCCAAAATATATATATAAAAACCAAGTATAAATTTTTAAGATCATTTTCCACCTGAAGATTCACTAATAAGGGAGAAACAAATTTGTTGTGGATATACCATAATATTATATATTATTTTTTCTTTTTTTTTTTAACCTTAAGACCAGGATGCTAGATTTATAATATTCCACTGTTTATCATGTAAGGACAACATTGTCATCCCCCAACCCCTTAGCATTCTCATTTTGAATCCTTATTAAATCTATAAAACATTAATGAAGTTAAAGGCTAAAGCAGTAGAAATATATAATATAATATAAAGGGAAAGACAATGTGGGGATTCAAAATAATTATTTATTGGTTACACGTATGCGTCACAAATCTGCATAAGTATATTAATAGACCTATGTTTCCAACCGAAGAAGGTTCAATATGTTAGTAGAGCGAATATTGCAGAAAAATATTTATTGGTTCATCACAACCTGTATAGTTGGTTTCACAAAAATTCGTTCTTCAGATGAACAGTTACTATTGTTTAGTTAATTTCTTATATAGTTACATTATTAATGGTGAAATTTGTTCATGTCCGTAATTGGCTGTTTCACGTTGTCCAATCGGTGCTGTGTTCCTATTGTGGGCATTTTATTTTTTCAAGTGCTTTTTTGATGTGGTCATCTGTTTTCAATGTAGGGTGTTGGACAGTTTTATTGTTGTTTGGTTTATCTTGGCGGCTCTGTCATCCATTTTCAAGGGTTACGGCATTGAACTCTGACCTGTAGTCCCATATCTGTTATTTTTTAAGTGTTTCTGGCTTTTTTCTGTGAACTTATTTTTACATTTTTAATCTTCATCATTAATCTAGTTATTCTTCATAGTCTTTCAATATTCTGTTTGTCTTGTTATTGTATTCTTTGTCTAATTTTAATTTTTTAATATTATTGTAGTTTTTATTTTTTAATTTTTAGTTAATATTATCGGTATATCATTTATCTTCGTAGTCTCGTTTTTAAATTTAAAAAAAAATTTTTTAATTACCGCCTTATTTGTTATTCTAGTTTCTATTTTTTAATTAATATTATCACCATCAGATCTATTACTATTTTTCTTGTTGGTAAAGTTCGTCATTCCCACACATTGATGTTAATACCGGCTCCCAGTGTTATCCCAATGGTTACTAAATATTAGCCGTTATGAAATTATTCAGTTATTCCTGTTTAGATTTGGTTTTCAGGTTCTTATATCTATTTATGTATGATCTTATATTCTTTTCTGTGTTCTGATATTTTCTTACTGTTGGTCAAGTTTATTATTCATTATTGACGTAATATAATGACAGGTTACACTTGTGCCTGCATTTTACTCCGATTTCATATCTCGAATCAAGCTGGTTATTTCTATCCTTGTGTTATTATTTGCAATTTTTCATAGGCATAGGTTACACCTAGAATTTAAAGTATTGCATATTTTTGCCCATTTCATTATTGTCCAAGTAATCACGGGTGTCTTATTCTTATCCTTCAATTTCCAGTAGTAAGTTGAGAGTGCAGTGTCTGTCTTTCTATGTGTGTTTTTGAAAGATGCTTTGGGATTTGCTAGTTTGGTTTTAAATTCTGGTTTTGTTAGTCCGAAATAAATTTTCTCCTCTCTCAGATAACTATATAAGAAATTAACTAAACAATAGTAATTGTTCATCTGAAGATCGAATTCTTGTGAAACCAACTGTACAGGTTGTAATGAACCAATACATATTTTCCTACAGCTGCCTGTCTTATCAATTATGTATTGGGCCTTGGATGGACCACCTTGCTGAAGTCTTTAGCTTAAAATTTTAAACTGAGCAATGTATACTTAAATGAATGTTCCACGCTTTCAAAAGTGAATCTTCAGTTTTGATTGTAATCTCCGCTCGCTTAAGCAGTCTGCATCTTGGAAGCAGGGTTGCCAGATTGGGCTACCAGGGGAGATAATCTGATCTCTATCTCCAAGACTTACCCAACACTGGCATTAGAATAGCATTGAATTCAGCCCACCTCAAGAGTCTGGTATTGAACCTCCACACTGGCTCGATTTCCAAATCCAAATGATATTCCAATGCCTTTGTTGGGTAAGTCTTGGAGATAAAGTTTGGATTATCTCTCCTTGTAGTCCAATCTGGCAAACCTGTTTCTAAGGAGATTAGGGCCCAAATGTTATAAACTTCACTTTGAGAAGAAGCATGTTGAATTCCAAATTTTGTTTGGACAATCAAATCTCTTCTCCCCATCCATAAATGTCAGCACAACTTTTCAGCCGATCAATTTTTCAGCCCTCAAAGGTTTAAGGATTATACACCTGATATTTCTCTCACCAAGGCTGCAAAGTAGAGATTGTTCAATTGTCTAAACAAAATTAGGAATGTTGATGACTTTTCTGAAAGTTGGAGGCAAGAGCGTTCAATTCGTATATTCTCACAAACATTGTAGAAGTCGGCTATTAATTATATGAACATTTTTACTTTGAGGAAAAAAAGGTATTTATTCTGTACTGGCAGAATTTCCAGTGTAGCTCAGACTGAAAAGTAGCTGTAAATGACCCAGCATTGTTGTTAATCTTCATTAATTTCTTATGAACTATTAGCGGAACGAAATATGGATGTGCGTGGAGGCTGATATTTGACCTTGCGGTTAACCACTAGGAAATGTACAGCGATCTAAGGTCGCCAACTTTGGACAAAGGTGGGTTGACCCCAGGTTGGGCGTGTGTTGACTGATTTTGGCCTCTGCAGAATGTGACATGGTGACACATCACAGCGTCAGCCTTTGACCGTGCCTGCGGCCGCATGATGTATGTACAAGTTTGTCGGGCACCATCAGAATTTGACCCCATGTTCACCGGCTGTGTGTTTGTCTGCCGGCAGAATAATTTCCTTTTGAAATAATATGGGGACATGCCGGTAACTCCTACATAGGCAGAATGGTGGACCCACCAAACCTATTTCCCTAGCGATCATCAAATGGGAAAAGGTTGTCCCGCTTAGCCCGATAAGTATGGGGTCGCCCAGCCAGTAGGATAGATTTTTGGGCAAGATTGCGCAACAGCAAGACGTTTTCGATTCTTCGCCGGGACTTGCCTTTCTGTTCATCTTCCACGCATCACTCATGAATATCTCACATGCATAAGAAAAGCAATTGAACATTGTTGTCTTTTAACGTGGCAACCTGGCGATCTCTAAATTTGTCAACATGAGAAGAAAAATAAACTAAGAAAAGAGAATCATATTTTTCTCATAAATGCTGTGTTTGTTGCTATTCCACAACCTGGGTCCTCTATTTTCGATCACCACAAAGGGTCTCCAAACCAAAGACATCTTTATATTACTACAGAACCTTATTCCCTGTGAAAGGTTATTTTCCATGTCAGAAATGAAATTGCTTTCCTCTATCTTTTATAGCAGACTGGTGTTGAATCTATTCTTTGAGTTTGTGCATTTTAGGTGTATCTTAATTCAATACCGCTGGCTACAATGCTACCTTTGGAAGATGATGAATAGACCTACATATATATTAGATAGATAGGAGTCAGATGATTATTCTGAGGGTTAACCTTAATGCAGACTCCACACTATTATGATTGTTGCAAATCACCCAGATTTTTTTTGTTTTTTGCATTCTTCAAGTTAGAATATTTTAGAGGCACCTTAATTCAACCCCTGGCTACAATACACCGTTTTGGAGAAAAACAAAGTCGCAAGCTTTCTCAAATATACAGGGTGTCTGCCAAAAAAAAACTGCAAAATTTAAAGGGAAATGAGACTCTTTAAAGAAACTTTGGCGTTGCCTCCATTAAAATTTACAGTCAGCTGATGGGCTTAGCTGTATTCTCTAAGATACTGTGTATATTAATTAATTGTATAATTTCTAGGAAGTTCCTTTCAGACTTCTCACTATTTTACAGATTAGATGAAAACCAACACATTTCAAGGGAGTTAAATCTGTGAAAATTTCCCAGTTATACATAAGTGCTATTATATCCCCTTTTGTGTTCATGGTGAACACAAAGGCTAATAAAAAAAAAACTCATTGGCATTTTTTTTTTTTTCAGTCTACTATAACTTCTCACTAAATAATATATATATTATAGGGATAACTCTAAGATATAGAAAAAGATCAACATGGATCAGAGAGTGAAAGATATTATACAAATAATTAAGCAGCAAAAATGGAGATGGTCTGATATGACAATAGATGGGGGGAAAAGACTAACCGTTGTGTGTCTTCCGGTCCTTGACACCTCCAGTTTGGGTTTGGTTGGTATCCTGTCTATGACTTTTAACACCTGTGTGGTCCAATCTGTGACCCATGCCCACGGCTGCCTAAATATCCAACTGTTAGTGCAAAGTAAATGCTAGCAGCCTCTGTTGAAATTTAAACTCACTTTGCTGATCCCGTTTTTCATGATGGTAACCACTAAGCCACTTGCACCTCATGTAATGATGTTGGTTACGGTTTAATAAGAATGAATATTACTATCTCTGTCCCATTGGTTATTAGGACCAGATGTAAAATAAGATTCAGACATATGTAATCATCGCTAATTTGCTTCATTTATTCAGACCAACCAGCAGTGTAGCAGGATGAACTATTAGCGGA
>VCCN01006637.1:320388-330477 GCA_006491835.1 Architeuthis dux
TAACTTTTTAAGCCCAATAGATACAAATTGACCGTTGGAAAGTTGGGGAAATTCTCTTTCCAACGATATGTATATATCTGCTTCATGAATTAAATTCACAAATTTGCCTATAACGTATACTTGAAATATTCTTGTAAAATCCAGAAATACCTATAAATTATTTTTGAATTCCTCATGTCTGAAACCCATGATTTAGCTTTTTAAAGTAATCCGATATCTCAACTGGGAGACGATATATATGAAATTCTATTTTTTTTTTGGTGTGTGCTGGTGGCCATTTTATTTTATGCAAATAAGGTAGTTCTTCCCAACTTTTTTCGTGGGAACAGATTTTTTCCGAAAGAGGACATCCTAAGGAACATTTTGGTACCCTAAATAACGGGGCGGGTGCACGGTAGGCCCTGCTGTCCCCCGGTTAATGTAGAGGAGTTCAGATTACTGTTCTAACATCAATTACCTTCCTCTGGTTTGTGGTGTTTCTATTTTTAAAGCGTACAAATATTCATAGTATTCTTCAGTTACTTTTGACAATTTGTCCCTATTTTTGATCAGTTTGCCATTTTTATCTTTTAGTGCAAGCCTCGCAATTTACCAGTACACACTGCTGTTGTTTTTCATGGTCTTGGGGTTCAGCCGAATTACACACTGATTAGCAAGGAGGGGCAAATCAAGTCATAGCCAAAGGGTTAATATAAAAAACAATCTTTAAAAATTTTTATTTTTTTTTAGGCCATGGCCTACTCCGGGACCCCTAAATCCGCCTTGGAATTAGATTCTGGGGGCCTGAGGCCTGTACCTCAAGTGCCTTTTAATACGGCCCTGCATGCTAATCCCAAAAGCTACCATGATCCTACATTTAGGGTACAAAAATATTCCTTTTCAGAAAAAGCCTGTAAATTATACTTGAAATTTCCTTGTAAAATACCTATAAATTAAATTTTAAAGTACTCGGATATGTCAACTGGGAAACGAGATATGAAATTCTGATTTTCTTCTTGTTTTGTTAATTTCCATGTTTTGCATCCATAAGTCATGGCTCATGCCTCAAATGCCTCATGGTTAATAGGGCACTGCAAGCTAATCCCCAAACCTATCATAATCAGGAAAAGACATGTTACCTCATAAATATGTAAATAAATGGAAAGTAGATTTTAAAAATCTCTCTGACCCCGCATTCACATTTATTGTTTATTTTCCTAACTTTAACAAATTGATAGAGGCAAAACCACAACTGATTTTGATTGAAATTCCTTGATGTCTTTGCGTGTGTCGAATTAATCAGTTGACCGTATAAAAAATGTCTGCTGTCGGAATCAATATTACACAAACAACCAGAATGAATTACTTTTTAAAAATTAGTTTTTTATACAATACAAAATTCAATAGTCATCATCAGTGGCGGGGCTATGTCTGACTGCACCCCACTGAAAATTATTTGTTTAGATGTTTTCAATTGTTTTTAAGATTTATTTTAGATTTTTTAGATTTTCCAAATATATTGCGCCCCCAGAGTTCTATCCCCCCCTTTAAGCCCTCACATCCTGCAGCAATCACATGATGATAGAGTACTGAACACAAATCTGGAGAGCGACTCCAGGACAATTTCCCCTGCAGACAATCACCCCCGAGAACATTTTCCCCCAGAGACAACTTTCACCAAGAAAGTTTGAAATCGTGCCAGGATAAATATACCTTAACACAAAATTGTTTCTGGGAGAAAATGTCCTCGGGGGGGAAATTGTCCTTCAAAATTTGTTTCTCTGTCAATTTTCTACAACTTTTCATATTTTCTGTTTTTTAATAAATTTTAAAACAGAATTTTTTAATGTTAGAAAAACATCAGTTTTATTTATGAAAAATCAGATGCCTATATTTTGTGGAATTCTTTTCCGTGCTACTACTGAGATATTATTTATAAACATAAATGAATAAATTTACCTGAAGGTGAAAAGGAGCTAACATTGTTCAGTAGTTATTCACCTTGATATTACCATTTAAATTTTCTTATATGAATTTAAGACTTAATATTATCAGAATCGTGTCCTAAGAACATTGTGTATAACTAAGAAACTATAACCAAAATGATTTTCATAAATATTGCATCCTTTACAAATACTATCCTTTCCCACTTTGAAAATTGGTGCTACACATTCTTCCTACCCCTAATTTCCCCCTCTTTGGCCTTATGTCATACTAAGCTTAGCAAATATCAAGATAATAAGGGAGCGCTGTTTTACATTCTGGTGAACGAGCAGCCATATTGTTATTAGTAGATCAGAGAGCTCGAGAAGACACATTTGTGAATCGTTGACCGCGGTCATTGTATGAATAAAGGATCTGTGAGTACATCTTCCGTTTGCATTTTTAATCTAACATCTGTCATTATACAAACCTTACATAACTAAAACTGGCAACATAGGTTTCTTCAGTTTTCAAGTGAGTCTAGCTGGTTATGTGTGTATCATGCTTACAGACCACACCAATGGAGCAATTTGCAAGTTTATGCTAAATTGATCACTAGTCCAGCAGCATTCACGCTTGGTCTTTGAAAATTCAGACTTTTAGTGATCACTGCCAGATAAAATGCAAGAGAAGTAACTTATTCATTGATCACCCCTTTTTTTCCAATTTTTTAATTGACCAATGGAGTGAGGTGGCTGAAAATTTAAATATTTACTCTTATGTCTAGAAAAGTTTTTTTTTGTTTTTTGAAAATTTCCCCCTAAAATAGGTTTACAGTGGGGATTTCAATTTACAGATTAAGTGTATACTAAATTGGTCCCTTAGTTTGTGTCCGGCAGCGTTCACACATGTTTTTTTTGTTGAAAATTCGGTCTTTTTAGTGATTCAACAATAGGTGAGAGAAGTAACTTATTCATTGTTACATTTTTCCAATTGATCACCCCCCAACACGGCATGCTGCCAAAAGGCTTTGCCCACATGACAGTTTCTATTGAGTGACTAACCAGACCTGTTTTAAATTAGAATCGGAAGTCTTTGCCGCAAAAGTAAAGTGATTAAAGATTATCCTGGAGAGGAAGAAATAAATCTGAATAAAAGCCAAAAACTCCTGATCACAAGTTTTAATCTTCTTTTTTAAAGCCATAACTTGAGCTTCATCTCTGGAAACAAAAGTTAAGACGAGTGCCTCAGTCGGAAGTGCTACCTACCAGGAGAAAATATAGAGAAGAAATAAAAGAAGTGTATTGAAACAATCAAACATTGGAAGTTGAAAAATATTGATCTGGGCTCTCGACCAGGTAAAAAGTAAATCTAAAAATCTCAATTAGGATTTTTGAATTTCTAACAGATTAGGAATGGATAGAAAAAAATATTTAATGCCTGGAACATTCTTGTTGTGTTTAGTGCCTCTGTTCGCTTTGTTAGTCTTTCTGTTCTAGCTGTGTGAGATTAGAATTTGTTTCGTAAGCGTGTTGAAAAAGGAAGACTGAACAAGATAACACATGTGACAGGGCTGTTTGCCTATTAAGAACTGAGCCTTCCCCATTCCCACTTCTGGCCCACGTTTTTTCTGGGACCAGACATGGAATGGGGGTGCTGGGAGCTTGCTTCGGCATGTTTATTGATTTAACACATACATACATTACTTATTGATTTAACATACATATAAACATTACAATGCACATCAAGTTCAAGTTAGCGTTTTTTTGGATGATTGAACTGCTTCTTGTTGTTTGTGTTAACACAATGTTTTGGCTGATCCATTCTATGGCCTTCTTCAGGTGTACTATCCGAATGTCATCGTGGTAAACATAAATTCTTTCCTTCCCAATGGTAGTATGGAGGCTGGGTGGTGTGGTGCCCACTGTTTTAGGGAGGAAAGAAGTCTCCAATCTATATGATTTGGGTACTGGGTCTTCTGTGAGGAAGAGATGGGTGCCGGCTTTCTGAGGTTTAATTTCTCCATATTAAAGGATAGGTAAGGGGATAAATGACTCCATTAGGATTTGGTCATGAACAAAGCAAGAACAAATGAAAAGACAATACTTTAGAAAGAAACAAACATTTATTCATTCAAATGGGGGAGAAAAAATACTTGTTTAGTTAATGTTTGTGTTTTCATTGTCCGTGTTGTTAAGTATCTTGAGTTATTCCCCTTAGGCAGGAGAGTGCTTATCGATCTCTGGTAAGGGGCGCTGTTTTTACGTTCCGGTGAACGAGTAGCCATATTGTTTTTAGGAGATTGGAGAAGACACTGCGGTCATTATAAATATGTATGAATAAAGGATCTGTGTGAGTACGTCTTTTGTTGCATTTTTAATCTGTTAACATCTGTCATTATATCAACCTTACACGTGTATTCTGTTTTCATGTGGGTTTTGTGACAGTAAATAAAATGCAAATTGTGTCTAATGATTGTAATGTGTGTGTGTGTGTGTGTGTATGAAAATAAGGTGAAATGAGTTTACTTACATTTTGATTGAATTAAACTCTGGCCTGTTCCAGGGCAACGTGTGATCACCATGCTCACTGGGCCAAAATCATGGAAAGGGGAGATCGATTGCTGGGTCTAGAGGAAAAGAAAGGGATTTCATTCTGAATTATCAGGAACTAGCATAGTACCCGTCAAAAATGACGGGATTATTTATGTATGGATCAGCATAGAATCAGAGTATCTGTGCATTCTGCCAAGGATCAGTGTTGCTCCCCAGCCCTCTGCATGGGCTCAGACTAGTGTCTGTGTGCTCTGCCTAGGATCAAACTGTTGCTCACTGGAACTTCTACCTAGAATCAAAGCATAGTATCTGTGCACTCATTGAAAAATGTAACATGCATATATAAATGAATGGCTGCGCATATTAAGTGCCCAATGCTCCACTTTTAAAAAGTCGATATTTTCATTAATTTTAGAGCTACAATGCTCAGTTTTTATTTTATTTTGAAGCTTGAACACTGAATCATAATGCAGTGTTCAAAATGAAAAAATAAACCTGAGTATTGTAGCACTAAAAATGGCTGGTATTAGGCAGCTGTTGTATACTTTACACTTTAGGCACATTGGCAAGGTGCTCTTCAGTATGTCTCTATTCATACCAAATGCTTTCCAACCTATCATTATGCGTCATTTTATTTCGCAGTCATGTCTTTCTCTAGCTTTATTACCTGTCCTAGGTAGATGTATTTATCAACCTCTTCTAGAGCCTCTCCTTCTAACTTCATGGTTGTTTTGGGGTACTTTATCGTTGAACATTACCTTTTGTCCTGTTCATCTTTAAACCTACTTTTTTACTTTCTCTATTTAGATCAGTTAACATGTTTTGTAGTTCTTTGGATGCTTCCAATGTCATCATCGAATCTTAAGTGGATTAAGTGTTCTCCATCTATGTTTATTCCCATTCCCTCCCAGAGAGTTTTTTGAAAGATGCTTTCAAGGCTCGCTGTAAATAGTTTAGGTGATATTGTATCTCCTTGTCTTACTCCCTTTATCTTGTTTGTAGTCTAATTATTGAAGTGCCATTCTCGTATATGTTTTGGATAATTTGTATGTAATTCTCGTTAAGGCCCTGTTCCCGCATTGAGTTGAAGACTGCCATGTGTTCTGAGTCAAATGCGTTCTCATAATCTACAAAGGCCAAGCAGAGTGGTTTGTTGTATTCTAAGGACGTTACGATTAGTTGATTTATTGCATGCCTGTTTGTGAGTATTTTTGTGAATAGTTTATATTTGTTAGGTAATAGGGTGGTAGTTGCCAAGGTCATGCTTATCTCCTTTTTTGTGGAGTAGGATTACTATTCCTAGACAGACATTTTTAGGAACTTTTCTTTCTCTTATGCATTGTGTGAATAGCTGTGCTAGTCCCCTGTGCAAGATTTCTCCTGCATCTTCTAGAAGGTCTGTTAGTAAAGCCCCTGGCGAGGATGGCATAATGAGTTTCATATTTCTTAGTGCAAAAACTACTTCTTCTACTGTTATGTCTGGGATATTGCTATTATCTATAGGTTTGTTAGTTTGCGGTATTTTTATTTTTGAAGCGTCCAACTTTTCGTAGTATTCTTCAGTTACTTTAGTCAACTTGTCTCTGTTTTTGATAAGTTTGCCATTTTTATCCTTTAGCGCAAGCATCTGTTTCTTGCCGGTATGGTCTGTGGATTGGGCATGTTTTTAAACTCTTCCCCTTTCTAATAGCCTTTACTATTCTCTTAGTGTTTTCCTTTCTTTTTTCTCTTCTCATTCGTTTATTTATTAGTTTAAGTTGTACCTTTTTGTTTTCGTCATCTTTAGTTTTTATCTTCATATTTCTCCTATGTTTGAATAGTTTTAATGTTCGTTTAGAGTATTTCCCTGTGTTATTGTTTATGTTTGTATTGCCTACCATCTCTGCTGCTTCCTTAATTATATTTGCCAGACTATTACTCTGTCACTATATGTATTCCACAAGGCCTGGAATCTGTTCTCTATCGCTACTCTGAAGTTGCTAATGTTCTCTATTTAAATCCCTCTGAACATCTCTCATTAACAGTTATTAGTGAATAATTGACTTACATGACGAATAAACAGAAAAATAAAACAAATTTCTGTAGGTAAGATCTTTAGTTGAAATTTCCATAGTAACATCTTAAATTCTTTAAGACTGCAAATCTTACATATATAAAAAATTTCTATATTAATAAAAGGCAAACATTTTTTAATTTTTTTTAGCAACATCTTTAGTGTTTAAAGATGCAAAGCTTTCCAGTATATATATATATACACACACATGTTGACGGTCTATATATGGTAGTTGTATTATAAAAAATACAAGTTGTATATAAGAAATACGATATATGTTGTTGAAAATATATAATTAGAGAGCTCAACATATGAAAAAGTTAATTTCATAATTAACACTATCATTTGGAGCTAATATTCCATATTGAAACAAGTTATTGTTAGAGCCGACTACGTACGTTTCTTGCTATGGCAGATCTTCATGTCAGTAATGGCAAATCTTTCTTTCTGTAAGTGGAATTTTTCCCTTCTCCAGTTTTGACCCGGTCACTCTTTAGATTTCACAGATAAAATTCCATTTTCCTTGTGTTTCCTCCTCCTTTTTTGTTTTGAGGTGGTCCTTCCTAAATCCATTCTGCTGATACCTGTCTTACTACTACTTTTTTTCTTAATAACTACCCACTTTTTCATTTTGGGGTTGTTTGTTTTAAATAGAGGTATTTTGTGTTCCTATAGTTTTATAAGGGGATTTATATTAATCGTTTATTTTTTTAGTGTATTTTATGTTAGGTGTTTATTTTTGAGTGTGTGTGTATGTATGTGTATATATATATATGATGGGGGGGAATCTATGACTTGGTATTTTGTTTTATTTCTGTATTTGTTTTTGATTGCAGTATTTTTGCATTTTGTTATGTTTTTAGCTTGAAGGCTAGTTTATGCCTACATGCAGAAAATATTTCTGTTCTAAGATGGCGTAGTCTATTCCTATAAGTTAGGATTCTAAATTTTTCTTCAAGACATAGCCAGTATTTGCTGTGTAGGTGGACAGGGGTGTGCTAAAATAGATCATTTAATTTGTGGGGTTAATCCCTTTTCTTTTCTCTCACAGATATATTTGTATAGCGTAGTGCTGTGCTTGTATTTTTCCTGTGAGAAGCTTACTTCATGATTTGCAAACCAGTCCTTCCACTTTTGCTTGATAAAGCTGATATAGTGTTTGTTAATATGCAGATTTTCTAGTGTGTATACTTCTGCCTTATATTTGTTTTTAGGGACTGTTTATCAAGGGGGCAATCTGTTGTTTTGCAGTTGCAATTGGTTGTTGGTTTTTGTTATGGTGTTTTTTTGTTGTGTGATTAAATTTGCCATATTGCTAGTGCAGCTGACTTTAATTGTATTTCTGTTGAATATTTTGTTTAACAGGTTGTCTTTAGGGAAGTGCTTATCTATTAGTGTTAGGAATATTTTTCCGATGTTGCATTTAACCAGATTGCAGTATGGTGGGTTAAACTAGATGCATTTTCTATTTCTATTTTTAGTTTCCTTGGTGTTCACGAATTCTAGTGTTATTGAAGCCGCTTTTTTCTAATGCTTTATTGTAGGTGAAGATCTGACATAGCAGGAAACGTATGTAGTCAGCTCTAACAATAAAATCTTTAGTCAACTTTTGTTGATGTACAAGAGAATGTGTGTCTGAATTTAAATATTGTCCAAATGTGTATGATTGAGCATTTTTGGCCAGACTTCTGGCCATTATCATAACTGTAGTATGTTTTTGTTTTTTAAAATTTTATTTCGAATTTTGGATACTGAGCATTTGGTGTGTTATGATGATGTCACACATGGGCTGACAAGCAAAAAAAAAAATTTATCACTAGGCCAAATGTATGTAAGGGTATTTAACAACTGATACATACATTCGACTCGGAGGTGAATCTCCGTGTGTGACGTCATCATTAAACACCAATGGCAAACGTGAGTAAATTATTTTTTTCAAGTTGTGAACTTTTAATCAAATAAGCTCTCACCATAACCTGCACTCTAATATCTCGAAGAAATGAAACTAGTTCTGTTCATGATCAGACGCCCCCACAGGTCATTAGGCATTCGAAATATTGCTTTGCCTTTCGAGAAAAATGAAAGAAAAAGGCAAATTATTTATCTATTTTCTTTTTCGTACATGAAATATCGTAAATGATTATTAATAATTTTTTCATTTTGATGCTACTATTTACCTTCATATGTTCGTTAAAAAGAAAAGGTTTTTAAAATTTTTATTTTAACATAAGGGAAGCAACTCTTAATTATAAAGCATAACTTACTTCCCTTGATTACTAGAATTATTTTTTGTGGGGTGAAGGAACCAGGCGAGATAGGAATAATAATAATAGGTTCCTCACAATTCCTACCTTTTCTTCCCCCCCCCCCAGGAAATTCATTGCAGATTTAAATTTATGAAAAGAATAACATAGTAATGAACGACGGGAAGCACTTGAAGGTAAAGCTCAAATGGGGAGGGGGGTGGACTAGCAAAATAGTTTTGATTTTATTTTAAGACTTGCATAGTACCTATCGACAATGAGAGGGTTATTTATGTATGCATCAACACTTCTGCCTAGGATCAAAGTATCTGTGCACTCATTGGAAAGTGTTAGATACAAAAAAGTGTGTGTGTATATTTTTAAAAACCCAATATGTTAAAAGTATTGTGCTCAATATTTTAGTGAATAAATCAATAAAACAGAGCATATAACATTTATATATATATTACAGAATCTGCTACAGATTGACAGTCTGTTTCATTGCTGCATACACTTTATCAAGCGAATGAAGTGAAAACTAGGTGGTGAGGTGTGTAAATAATATTTTTTATAAAAGGATTTGATTTTGTGGTTTTCATCCATTCACTTGATAAATTGTGTGTGTTACCTTTTTATGGACCTGCAAATATATCTCTATATATGAATACTTTAAATAGTGCAGGTTTTTATGTAGTACGGTTATGGTAGTGCTGAACAAATTAATGTAACTAAGTATAAGCTGAAAACAAAACACATTAAATTATAATAAGACCTTGAACAGTGCAGACAAATTTTGGAACAAATTAACTGCACTATCCAAGGTATACGTGTATTCCACAATATTCCCAGGCTTATGAGATCCTCAACCCGTTTGCCAATTTTTTAATAGATCATTCCCAACACGGCATGCTGCCAAAAGACATTGGTCACATGACAGTTTCTATTGAGTGACTAACCAGACCTGTTAATTTTCTTTGTCTGTTGTATTTTGGAATGTGAAAGAGTATGCATACTCCATCAGAGCAATACCTTGAACTGTGTGGGTTTGATGTAGTACGCTTAAGATGTTGCTGTACAAATTAATGGAACCAAACTGAAAAGAAAACCACATTCAATTATATATAAGACCTTGAACAGTGTGGTTTTGAAGTGTACGGACAGATTTTAGAAAGAATTGCAATAATTAAGGTACACCTGGATGTATGTATCGGCTGCAAGACAATTTGTGTGCTTCAGTGTAAACTACTTGTTCTTCTGTAAAATACTTGCACAGATTTCAAATCTGCGCATATATGTATATATTGCTTGAAAGAAAGAAAAATATACGTATATATTG
>VCCN01006637.1:333414-346567 GCA_006491835.1 Architeuthis dux
ATTTTTGAATTCCTCATGTCTTAACCCATGATATAGCCTTTTCATAGTATTCTTCTGTTACTTTGGTCAATGTGTCCTTTTTTTTGATAATTTTGCCGTTTTTATCCTTTAGTGCAAGCATGGTCTGCGGATCAGGCATATTTTACACTCTTCCCCTTTCTGATAGGAAAATACAAAGAGGATAGTAGAGGCTTTCTTTTTTCTTGTTCTTTTATTTATTAATTTAAGTTCTGCTTTTTTGTTTTCGTCCTCTTTAAAGCAACATTGAAATATGAAGATAACTAGAGTATTTCCCTGTATTATTGACGACATTTGTACTGCCTACCATCTCTGCTGCTTCTTTAATTATATTTGTCAGACTATTACTCTTTTCCTCTGTCACTGTCATTATTCCACAAGGCCTGAAATCTGTTCTCTATTGCTACTCTGAAGTTGCTAATGTTCTCTATCGCATTGGGGCATCTCTTCTTAAGAATCATGCTACCATTCTATGATCGCTTCCTATGTCTACAACAGTAATATCTTTAATGTTATTGATCTTGTCAGTTAGTATGAAGTCGATTTCGTTTTTTGTTGTGCCATTTGGGCTTTCCCAAGTCACATTCTTTCAAAAACAGAAAGGTAGAAAGTGATTAGTTATCTTTAAACCTCTCTGAGAAATTTACTAGCAAGTCACCTCTTTCATTTCCCTGGCCTATTCTATATTTTCCTACACTAGATTCTCCAACTTTTCCTTGACCTACTTTGGCATTAAAGTCTCTCACGAGTATTGTCTGGTAGTCTTCTCTCTGTCCATTATCTTACTAATGTCGTCATAAAACTTTTCAATCTCTTGGTCAGAACTTTTCGAAGTTGGTGCGTAGACCTGTATTACCTTTTAGCATGTATCTTTTGCTTAATCTAACTGTTATCCCAGCTATTCTGTTTGATATACTGTCAAAACTTATAATGTTGCCTGCAAGTTGACTAAGAATCCTACCCGCTGAGTTTTTATCCTCTCTCCTTTTGTAATAGAATAGGTGGTTACTTTAAGCTTTAGAAGGTTTCCTACGATGTGCCAGTTGATATTGTTCAATTCAATTAGCAGTTGGTCTAGTCTATGGTCCTCAGCTATGCCACGAACATTGTAGGTGTAGATCTTCATGTTGTTTAATATCTAAGACTTTGTCTTGCTTGGACAATGTCTGCTCACATTCGAGGGCACATGATGCAATGCAAGTGTTTATATACATATATGCTTATGTGCAGTTGTATTTATGTATGTATATATATGTCTATGTTCAAAGATAGCCAAAAACCTGACCTTCTGACCACCTACACACTGGGCTGGCTCGTCACTCCTCCTCTCTCATGTTTCCCTAATTCAGTATATATTTCCGCAAAAACATGTGAGGAGTCTTCTGCACTGTACAAATGCTTCTGAAGATGCCAAATGAAATGCATCAAGGATTATCTTAATGATAATATGTTTGAGAAGTAACATGCTTTCATTTCCATATTGTCAAATAACTTCTACCATTGTTGGATTACCCTACATCCACACACTATATATATTAGTAAAAAGTTTTGAGAGATCCAATGAGAAGAAAGTGAATATTTAAAAAAATATTTTATTACTACACATGTTTTGGCTATTAAAAACCTCTTCAGGTAAATCTTTTTTAAAAAAGTGATTTTACAAAATTTGAAAAAATTCGGGTTTTTTTTTTGTTGGTTTGGAATTCTTGAATTCTTGACCGTATCAGTTCATGTATGTATGGGTGATTTAGGTCACATCTCTTAGTGTTGGGCAGGTTATGAGGTCTCTGTTGCTATTACTGTGTAGTATCGGCTGGGAGGTGTCTCAAATTCTTTGGCCCTGTTCGTATTCCGTTGTTTTATGGCCTTGAGATCTTGGTATTTATATACACATTCTGGTGTGTAGAGGAATATTTCAATTTCAATGATGGTTTGTATCTATGAATTAGATTTTGTTCTTTTGCTGCAAGAGTTGTGTAATTATGTTTGATAAAACAGCATTATTTTAAAGTGTCCACCGCTGCATTGGAAAATACATTAGGAAACATGCAAGTGCCTGTTCTCAGGGATTTTAATATTACTCGTGTGCAGCCTATATAACAGGGTGGCACTGCACAAAAGCCCTGAATAATTTTCATAGCTGTTTGTGCATTCTCTTCTGTTTTCATATAAGGTTTCTTCTAAGTATGCTAAAGTAAGGGTGGCGTATGTTGGTGTCATTTTAGTTCCCATCGCAGTTCTCAGGATTTGAATGTAGTTATTTCCTAGGATTAAGTCTATGCTATCAATGATGAACTCTTCGTTAAATCTTGGGTGTAGTATATCGGGATGTTTTTTAAAAATCCAGTATGAGATACCCCTGTTGTCGGAGTCAAGGAACATTTCTCTTATTCTAAATTTACATTTGAATTCTTTAAGGTCTCCTTTTAATTCAGTTAAATTACTTTTATAGTAATTATAAAGACATTTAATTAATTGGGAAGCTATATTTGCTCGGCGCCAGTGTGAACAACTGCTAAATATAAATAAAGAAACAAGTGCTGTGCGGGGATCGAACCAGCGCCCACCTTGGAAGTAACCTTATCATTGAGAGGTGTGTGTGTGTGAAAAATTTCAAGTTTCTACTATGAATAGTAAGGGCTGGGTGAAGTCCAGATAGATACATATAAATCTAAGAACACATGAATAAACTAAACCCAGCAACAGTATTTAAACCAGTGTTGATTAATAACGTGTAAAGAAGAATGGTAGTGAAGGAAAAATGACAAATCCAAGACTTATGAACCGAAGGTATATTTGTTGTAAAGAGTATATGAGAAATTCAATGGCCTTGTGCCAGATTAAGGACAGTTTAGTAAATAAACAGAATCAAACAAACTGTATAACAGGGATGCATATTTTTCACACAAAACTTGCAAGATGGTGAAAAGCCCCTTTGAACATGTTGGGTGCAATATGATGAACAAGTGTGAATTGTAGAAAATGACGAGTGGAAAACACCTATTTTGGGCGAGATGCCCATCTAGACAAAGTCATCTCACCTTGTGTAATTCCAGGGGTTGGAACCGAAAAAGGTAGTTGTTATAAAGTGATTGCCGTTTTCATCTTGAGGTGATAATTGGAGACATTGGAAACAACTGTGGAAATGGAAGCTAACACCTCCCAGATGTTATCTCCTGGGTTTAGAGTACAAAGTGAATGATAACATCAAGAGAGAATACAGCTTCCAGTTCTAGAGGAACAGCAGTGTCTATTGATTATCTAGAGAACAAAAGAACCAACTTATAAAATCTCTCAGAAATTACAAACAAAAAGCATTATGAGGTGGCAATTTGAGAATTATTTATGACAATGAGTCACAACATTCCTCCTCTGGTGATCCCAGGTTGCCCTCAATTCCTCCCCCATTTTGAATTATTATCCAGTGATTTTTTTTTTTTTTTTTTTTTTTTTTCCTTCACCATTTTACATTTAATCACCTCTACCTACAACAGACCTATTTAAACAATGTGGGTTTAGGTTATTCATGTGATCAGACAATTATATGTATCTATATATCCAGACTTTGCCCAGCCTTAACATGAAATTCCACTGCTGACAATAGAAATAAATTCCTCCCCAATTCCACCGCTGACAATAAACAATATAGCATTAATAAAACATGTTTCGTTATTTAAATAGATAAAGCCAAAAATTAGGGTTAAAGATGAACAGAACAAAGACAATTACGTTGAGGGTAAACATTTGGAAGAAGTTACATTTACCTAGGTCAGGTGATAAAGTTATAGAAAGACCATGAAAACAATGCTTTCCAACCAATCATTCTACATTTAGTAAGAGACATATTGAAAAGCACATTGCCAATATGCTTAAAGTGTATGTATAATACCAACTATGACATACGGATGTGAAACATGAAAACAAACTCAGAATTAGTTTCCAAGTGATTCAATAACATAAGCAATGGAAAGAGAACAAACCAAAGTAAAAGACAAATGGAGATGGGCTGGACGCATAGCAAAAAATAAAGATAGCAGACAAGACAAGAGATGAGATAGGTTTGCTTGCCAGCAAGACATGGAAGTAGCTGATGATGTATTTCAAACAAAAAGATTTGTAATCAAGATCTTAGGCAGAAGTGCCGTGGAGCCAACACTTTTGATTCTAAGCAAGTGTTGGGCGGTGATCACTAAAAAGTCAGAATTTAAAAAAAAAACAATTGTGAACGCTGGGACACAAACTAAGGGATCAATTCAACATACAATCTATTTTGGGGAATTTATTATTAAAAAAAAAAATCTTTTTCTAGGCATAATAAAAAGTGAATGTTTTAAATTTTCAGCCTAGAGGGCTGAAAATTGATGTGGCCTGTACACACGACACATAGATAAATCGGTTTCATCTGTTTTCAAGTCGGGCTAGACAGTTTCTAAAATGGAGATTGGAAAAAAAACAAATTGGAATCCAGGTAAGAAGAGTGGAATGGAAAAATGGTAATACAGAAAACAGGTCTGGTTAGTCACTCAACAGAAACCGTCTTTTGGGTGATCAATTGGAAAAAGGGGTAATCAATAAGTTACTTCTCTCGCCTTTTGTTGAACCAAGATCACTAAAAAAGTTTGCATTTTTAACAAATAAGTGTGAATGCTGCCGGACATAAACCTATTTTGGAAAATTTTTCTGGACATAATAAGGAGTACATGTTTAAATTTCCAGTCCTCTAGCTCCATTGATATGGCCTGTATGTGTCATACATACATAGCCAGACCAACTGAAGAAACTTTTGGTTGACGGTTTCTAAAAATTTCTCAAAAGTACTTTCAGTCACTGGAAAGTGTTTGTGTCCAGCAGCATTTAACCCTTTCAAACTAAGGGACCAATTGAACTCTCTCTCTCTCTCATAAACTTATATTATAATTTGAACCCCCTCCAACTAAAAACTAATTTTGCAGGGAAATTTAAAAAAAAATAAAATGAGTAAATTTGCAGCCTTCTAACTCCATTGGTGAAGCCTGTACACATGACACATACATAGCCAGACCCACTTAGAACTGAAGAAACTTATGTTGACAGTTTCATATACAAAGAAAGAATAAAAGAAAAAATAACACAAAGAAAGATGACAGGTCTGGTTAGTCACCCAACCAACATCTTTTGACAGCATGCCATGTTGGGTGATCAATGAATAAGTTACTTCACTTGGGGCATGATCATTAAAACAAAATCTGCTTGTTTTTTTTAAAAATTCAGACACAAACTGGTGATCAATCTAGCATAAACTTACATTGCAAACTAAAATCATATTAAGGGGAGTGATGTTAAGCATCATCCTCACTTGTTGCATGGTTTTTAGTCTGAGAGCCAATATTTTGGTTAGTCACCTATGGAGCTGAAACATGGAACCTATCGGGAGGACACATTGGTTTTAGATCAGCGATGGGCAAACTGCGGCCCTTTTGACTTTCTGAATGGCACGCTTAATTCCAAGAGGAAAATAAGGTTTTATTAAAATTTCATCTAAGAAAAAATGAACCTTTTTTTTTTTTTAAGAAATGACAAAATTCCCGGATAAGTGGACAAATGATTATTTCTTTGTTGAAGTAAAAAACAGGTGTTTAATATGTTCTGAATCCCCCTCTGCATTTAAAGAATGTAACATTAAGTGTCATTACACAACTAAACATTCCAGGTTTGATACATAAAGGAGATATCAGAAAGCTTAAAATTGAAACACTAAATAAACAGATCAGTAGCCTAAATATGCTTCTTTTTAAAAGTCAAACAGAACTCAGTGAAATGGTGCATGCAAGCTATGTTGTTAGCAAAAAAAGTTCCTAACATTCTAAAAATTCCGACAGTGAATTTGTGACCCGGTTTATGATTAGCAATATTTCCTGCGGGCTGCTGCTCGAAAAGGGTTGCCCATGCCTGCTGTAGACTTTTCTCACCTAATATCTAATTACAAAATAAAAAGTAAAACAGTTTCTATTGAGTGACTAACCAGACCTGTCACGTGACCAATGTCTCTTGGCAGCATACCATGTTGGGGTGATAAATTAAAAAGAATGGAAAAAGGGGTAATCAATGAATAAGTTACTTCTCTCGCCTTTTGTTGGGCAGTGATCACTAAAAATGTCTGAATTTTCAAAAAATAAAGGATCAATTTTGCATAAACTAACATTGTAAATTGCCCCCCCCCACACACACACACTAAAAACCTATTTAGAGGGTGTATTTCCAAAAAATAAAAATAACTTTTCTTTTTCTACACATAAGGAGTAAATGTTGACATTTTCAGCCCTTTAGCTCCATTGGTGCAGCCTGTATGCATGATACATACATGGCCAGCTAGACCAACTTAAAAACTGAAAGAAACTTATGTTGACAGTTTTGGTGACAGTTTCTAACAATGGAAAAAGAGAGAAAAGAAAAAGTTGGAAAGACGAGAAAAAAAAAAGAATCTTCTAGAAATAACGTCTGCCGTTTTGTAGAGTTGACATAAAAACCTGATATAGACCAAGGAATGCAGAAGAAAACTTTCAAAGAAGTAAGAAATGAAGTTTTTGCCAGGAAAGGTAGAATCGAGTTTCAGAAGAACATAAAGAATGATAGAAGATCCTTCAGGGAAATGAAAAAAACAAAACAGCAGATGACTTTTTTTGGCAAAAAGATTGTTGCCACTAATGATACCATTTTGTTTGCTGTACGGATTTGCATGTGAGATTTAATCATAGTAAGACAGACGGAAATTCTTTCAGATTTTAGAAGACCAGACAAAAGTAAAAAAAAAAATGATTCCCTCCTCAGTAGGCAGCTCTCTTACCGACTGAGCCAAACTTTCAAGTCTTACATATCTATGAAAAATTGATATACCATACAAAAGTTACAGTAATCATCTTCAATCGGAATAGAAGTTGGAGTGGAGTTTGACCCTGCAGCAACCAGATTTGTTTTGTTTTTTCCATAAATTTATGTCTTCACTCATGCCGGTCAACACAATATCTTCCAAAGTTCTCAATGAATTTCAATGTAATTTTGGGGACTGGTGTGCCATGGAGCAAGGTGATTTTTGGGCAGAACCGGGAATTTGTATTTGATTGAGTCTACAGCATTGGCAGAGGTATGCGCTCTCTGAGTGCTTTCTAGTTAAATACTGTGTTGATTGGTATCACCAAAAGTCTTCAGACTTTGAAAAATAGCACAAAAACAATTAAATTCTCTCCAATAGCTCTCAGGGTGACACGTGCAGATCCAGGGGTGTAATCTAATCTAAGTAAGACGTCTTCCGTCTTATTCTTTATAAATCTTTTTTATTTATTGGTTCTGTGGCAAATTTGTTTAATTCTTTCATTTTACTCAATTCTAGCGCTAAAAAGCTGCAACTGAAAGTAAGTGAAAATATTAATCACCACTACCCACAACACATTTATAAAACAACGTATAACGATAGGTTGGAAAGCATTTGGTATGAATAGAGACCTTGCCAATGTGCTTAAAGTGTAAAGTATACAACGGTTGCATAATACCAGCCATGACCTACGGATGCAAAACATGGAAATTAACTAAACGAGCTGAAAACCAACATAGAATAGCACAGAGAGCCATGGAAAGAGCAATGCTAGGGATAACTCTAAGAGATACAAAAAGCTGATTGGTGCCCATGGGACAGTAAACGCAGTAGGAAAAGACCAGACACAAGATGGAGGGACAAGATAGAAAAGTGGACTTACAATGGAGGCTGATGATGATAAAACATGTATAGACTTATATAGATGTGTGCATGTACAGAAGTTCATGAAAAACTTTGTCTGGTACTAGTGCCTTTGTTAGCTTATCATTCTTTCTGTTTAGCTATGTGTAGTTCGAAACGCATTTGGTTTCACTGTATTTAGCATGTTAAGAAAAGAAGGTGAGAGACGAAACAAGACACATGTTGATAGGGCTATTTGCCTGACAAGAGAGACCTTCCTAGCCCCCACTTCCGGGCTCCTGTTTTTCGTGACAAGAAACCGGGGCTCATAAAACGGGGGCTGTTGGGTAAATTGTCGACGTGTTTATTTATTTAAAAAAACTGTACATATATAAGCATAGATACATACATGATACATACATATAAACATTAGCACACCTATTATCTCTAATCTAGAAAACATTTATTCTTTAGAAAGTCTTGTATCAAAAAAGAAGTAAAAATGTTGTTGAAGTCTGAGACTGCAATTCTAACTCAATATGTCATCATGACTTTTTAATGAGTCACACAAGTAAATAAGTTTTCCTGTTTTCAAGAGAAAAAATACTTACTTCATTTTCTAACATTCCTAATATATTCTTAGTTTGTTTTTTTTTGTTTTTTCCTGCAATTTTTATCAGTGGATAATACAATAAATGAACAAATATTACCAAAAACAAAATGTCTGACACCGAAAAGAAACCTGAAAATATTGAAAACTCCCATTGATCAAATTTTCTTGCTGTGCAAGTTGCGGCTAAATTGCATTGGATTCACTCATCGAAAAGTGTTAGACACACATAGGAAAAGACAATGTGGAGACTCAGAAATAATTTGCAAAAATTATTTCTTACATGTTTCAGCTGAGAAATTCAGCCTTTATCAAAGGTGTCTGGAGATAAACTATTTCGTCCTAGGATCTGTATTTGAATTTTGAGCTGGTAGGCTTTATCAGCAGGGTAGAATCTTCTGGTGTGTGTTCGGTGGTGTGTCTATTTGTCTTGTGTGCATGTTTTGGGGATTTTGGTGCCTACTGTGTGAGGCTAGAGAAAGTTCATGAGTGATGAGATCTTTTATCAGTGGTGGTAGGGGAAAGGTGGTTAGCAGTGGACATCGGTTGACCTGTGGTGTGTGTGGGGGGGGATTCTAGGTTCCCACTTTGTGGTAGTAGTGGTTTTTGTTTATGGTCTGAGTTGTGTGTGTGTGTGTGTGTGTGTGTGATTGTTAGGATAGTTGGATGGGTTTCCTGCACTTACTATGTTGATTAGATTTTTTGCTGTCTGGATAAAAGTTTTGCGAGGTATGGTGACACGTTGTAGAAGCTGGATCTTTGTGTAATTGTGTTGGTAGTTGCAATGATGGCAGCCTTGATAATTTGGTGTGTCATTTTGTCATGGATGTGTTTGAAAATTCTGGATTGTTTCAAGTTGTGGTTGGTTTTATTTCAATGAATTACGAAAGCGTTATTATGATTCTCTAATATTAGAGCACATCTGTGTTCGTATATATGTTTTTTTTTGTGTGAGATGTTTTGCCAATATATACCTTGGGACAGGTGTTGCATGGTATTTTGTATATGTCAGCCTCGGGTTGTGTTTCTGTTTTGTGTTTTTTTGATTAGGTCGCGTATAGTCAATGTAGTCCTAGGTGTTTGAGTTGTTTGCCGAGTTCTGTTGTTTGTGGACTGGTGGCTAGTTGTGTCATTTTTGTCCAGTGATGTGTTAGCTGTGGTTGTGTGGTGTATTTTGTGTACTTTCCTTCTAGCGTTGTGGATGAAGAAATATGGGTAGTGGCGTTTCTTAAGAGATGGCGTACATAGAATCCACATTTGTTTAAGTCAGAAATGGTAAAAGTGTCAAAGACAGACATACTCCACACAGGGAGATACATCAAAAAGCACTTGAGAACAAAAGGCCCACCCATGACAAGAAATTGCACTGGATTGGATAACATAAAACAACCAATGATGGCCCCAAAAAACCTCACCATTGATAATTATAGCTATATAAGAAACTAACGAAACAACAGTGACTGTTCATCTGAAGATCGAAGTCTCGTGAAACCAATAAATATTCGTCTACTATATATATATTCCTGAAACAGGTCCATGGAAAGACAGCTGATGATCCTGTATATAAAGTGTGATGTATAGCAGTTAATTATATTATAACATTTACAGAAATACTAGTAAATTCGGAATGAACAAACCAAAAGTTTTTCTCTTTACATACATACACACATATATATATATATACAATGTATTGATGAGGGGTGGATCAGGGCTGGTATATTGGTCGCAGACATTTTTTCGGGATGGGACATCAGGGGATTTATCATTCATTACTGGCGTTTTTTAACAGTTTCTACAGACATTATATATATGTCTGTAGAAACCTTTTTGTATTTTTTGTATCCATATATAATCCGTGTACATCAAATTGTCACACTTCTGTGTCAAAATAATTCATTAGACTGGTTTTTTGTAGAATGCTCGATATCTGGGGTAGAGACGTAATATATATATATATGGGAACACATTGCGTTTTACATATATGAAATCTTAGAATAAACAAAAAAACAATGTTTTGATGAAAATTCATGGGACATTTTTTTTCTGGATATCTGGAGGCAACTTAAGTTAGAAATATCTTTTCAAGTAAATATGCGCAGCAGAAAAAAATGTACTTTATACTAACATTAAAATTTACTTAGCCTGTGCCAGTGTACATGTTACCTTGTATAATGCCTATGCCATTAATATCAACCACTTTTGAGTAGGACTTTTATTCCCCTCATCTAAAAACTGAACAAGGAATACAAATCTTATAAAATATGTACAATCTATATTGACTGAACATTTACAATTTTCTTTAGGCAAATCTCTTAATCGAATATTTGCCTAATTATTATTATTCCACTAGAATCAAAACAACACTTTCTAATCACTGGGTTTTCAATTATAGAAATTGCACACACAATATATGTATAATCCTTAATTTCCAATAGTTAGATTCACTTTTTATCTACTCAAAAGTTTCACTAGCCTTAAGAGAAAGAAAAAAAGAATTTCCAAAAAGCTGGGGCAAAGTTCAAAGCCAAGTAGGGTAGCTAATTATATGAGAAGGAAAGGGTTAAAATCCCAACACCCTTAAGAGTTCCTCAATCATTCAAACCGGCTACCTCCAACTTCAGTTAAAAACCTACATTCAAAAGGTAAAACACACTTATGTGTATGTGTGTATGTATGTGTGTGTATATATATATGTGTATGTATGTGTGTGTATATATATATGTGTATGTATGCGTGTATATATATATGTGTGTGTGTATATGTGTATATATATATGTAATGTCGTAATAGTATTATAATAAATACAAATCCAATATATGTTGTTGAAAATATTTAATTTGAGTGCTTGACATATGAAAAAGTTAATTTTATAATTAACACTATCATTCAGAGCTAATATTCCATATTGAAACAAGTATGGTCGTAGCTGACAACGTTTATACATAAATATATACATAGATAAACAATCAGAAATAAACACCTAAAGTAAAATACACAAAAATAACAATTGAGTAGTATCAATCCTTCCATAAAAATATAGAAACACAAATACCGCTAGAATTCGTTTGAAACAAACAAACCCAAAAGTGGGAAGAGACAGGATAATAATCACTTAGTACTACTACAACTCTTATTCTTTCATCAAAGCAAGAGGAAGAAGGATGGAAATCCTTTCTGTGAAAACTAAGGAATGACCAGGTCAAAGGGAGGAAGGGAGAGATTATATATTATAGTAGATCATGATAGAAAATTGGTTAGATGGAATAACGTTTGGGTGATAAGCACAGAGAGACAGATACAGAAAGACACACATACACAGGTATATTAGTTTATACTTACATACAAAAATATAAACCTATATGCATGGACTTGATTATGTGTCTTTGCCCACATACAAAGGGTTTCATCATAAAATTTGTTACTTATAAAAAATTCAAAAGCTTCCTTATATACAGTACCTGTCATAGGTATTTGAACAGACAACTATTTTGCTTCTAATTGCTTGGGTTTGAGAGTTAAAAACAGGAATATTACGCAAGAAGAACCAACTTTTTTGCAGTCAAAATATCAAGGGATGCATTTAGTCATGTTTTGTGGTTCTGAATGCTAAATTTCTTGAAAAGTTTTTTTTTTTTTTTTAAATTTTTTTTAGTAGAACTAAATTGTTAAATGAAAGAAAAGCAAGTTTTTAAAATTTCTATCCTTCTAATATCTTGTTCAGAATTTTTCAAGGCGATTAAAAAGTGAACTCCCATTGCTGTATGAAAGAGTTGCCGAACTAGTAAGTTAATTTTGATCCCCCCACTTAAAATCTGCCGTGAATGTCCCACTTAACATTCCATCAAACTTATTTATGGTAATACTGGTAAATACCAGAAAGCCAAAAAGCATAGTGGCAAGGGAAGAGTGGGTTCTCCCTGAATGGGGAGAGAATCCATCAGAATAGATAAAACAAAAGCTCCAAGATACACAGTCCAACAACAAATAATTGTTCCTCGGCCAAATATCACAAAACTAGAATCTGAAAAGATCGGGAAAAATCATACCATCAGGAATTTCAACAAGTCAAAGCTTGATAAATTCAAAAAAAAATGGTCTGTTTAGTAATTGGTAAAAGGGATGATCAATGAATTTACTTCTCTCACCTTTTTGGGGCTGTGATCACTAAAAGAGTCTCAATTTTCAAAAAACAAGCATAAATGCTGCTGGACACAAACTAAGGGACCAATTTAGCATAAATTTACATTGTAAATTACCCCCCCATATATATTTTGGGGTGGAATTAAAAAGAAATTTTTTTTTCTAGACATAGGAGTAAATGTTTAACTTTTCAACCCTCTAAGCTCCATTGTACGTGCGAGAGATAGCCAGCCTGAAGAATCCTATGTTGACAGTTTTGGTTAATGGTTTCTAGTAACCCTGTTAGAGGAACAGGATAAATCGTTGGGCGTGGGTTTATATCTATCCACAGAGAGGCTGTCAATTTTATACAATTTATTTATTTATTTGGAGGTCGGACGATCAAAGAAAATGCCATTTCCAAAGCTAACCTAAAAAAAGGTTACTCTGACAGAAAAAGAACCTTACAGTTTGGGAGTCGCCATAGCTGTACCCCCCCCAGTTGAGAAATGGGGAGGATCACACATTCCGGACCCATAAAAATCTGCAATTTCCACAGAAACAATGAATAATTTTCCATTGAACAAATCTCATATCATTCAAAATGGAGACAAACATTGCCCAATACACTTTCTTGCATGGGAGGACCTAATATCATTATCTACAGGCTGTTTCAAAAGGGATACAACTCTCTTTTTGATAAATTGTATTTCATC
>VCCN01006637.1:349477-369959 GCA_006491835.1 Architeuthis dux
ATATACCATGTAAAACCTGATAAACTTCTTAATAAAAAAAGCGAATTAATTTCTATGTAGGCATCAAAACAAATACATCCTAAAATATGCTATAAATAATAATTCTATGATTAAAAACCTACCTATAGTCTCAGTCCTTTACAAATTTTATTTAATTATTATTATTTTTATTTATAACTCTCACTTACATTTAACTTTCACTTATAAAACATCTTTGATATTAGAATTTTAAATATTAACACCAGAATATACGCTTAACCCTTGTCTTAAATTCAGATATACAATCTTACATACCACCCCCTCCCTTTTTAAATATATAGACCTAAATTCATCGCTAGCAGACATTCGGCCTACATACACTGGAAATAAAGAGATACATTACATATCCATGCATTCAACTGTTCATATTTTGAGAATAAAATGCCATGTCTAGTGACATCAAAATATTTAATAGAAAATATTTTATTTTGGAACAAATATACACAAATAATACTTCCTGTAAAAACCAGATGCTAATAAATATTATGAGAAAAAAATGAATAATAAGAACACAAATAGAAGTGGGAGGAGCTGAATATGGTGGTGTCTTGTGCAAAAAAGATTTTTATAAAATGATTTGTTCGTTTGATTATAAACCATTCGCCTGATGAGTTGCCTGTCTCAATGAAACAGACTGTCAATCTGTAGCAAATCCCATAATATATATACATACAAACATGCTGTATAGATATACTATATCTATACACAGATAAAGAAGCAAATGTTTGAAAGAAAAGGGAGAAAGCAAACAGCAGATTCTCAGGTTTAAGCAGCAAATTCCACATGGGATCCTCATTTCACTGATGAGTAGAGAGAGATACAATAATTTGGTTTTATCAATCATTGTGGATTTTGCTCTACCATTTTGAGAAAACACTTTTTTCTGTTTTTGTAATGGTGAGAATCCATGTTGCTCCAATTTGAATCAAGGAGCGAACAAAAATGAAAACATACAGGTGGAAAAGCATAACGGTCATACATGCAAGCAAAATAATGAGTACTGAGGTGGAGACTTGCTGTCACTTGATCTACACTGAAAGCCACAAGATACTACTGGTATGAAAATTCATGAAATAATAAAGTCTAGAAAGAGATGACAAGTAAATAAAAAAAATCAATTGCAATAAATCTGCAACACATCCAACATGTAAGTACAAACAAATCGACTAAAAATTAGAAGAAATTGCTAATTAAATTTAGAAAGAAAAATGGAAGCAAAATGACTAAAACAAAATGAAGAAAGAAGAAAAAATAAGCAAAATGAATAAGTAGAAGAAAGGACAAAATAAGCAAAAATAGAAGAAATAAGCAAAGTGAAAGAAAAATAGAATAAGCAAAATAAATCAAGAAGGAAACAGAAAAAATATGCAAAGGAAGGAAAATAGAATAAGCAAAATGAATAAGGAAGGAAAAATAGAATAAGAAAAATGAATAAGGAAGGAAGAATAAGTAAAATGAAAAATAGAAGAAATAAGCAATATAAATGAAGAAGAAATAATGAATAAAGAAGGAAAAATAGAATAAGCAAAATGAATAAAGAAGGAAAAATAGAAGAATTAAGCAAAATGAATAGAGAAAAGTAGAAATAAGCAAAATGAATGAAGGCAAATTAGAAGAAATAAGCAAAATGAATATGAAAGGAAAACAATATATACAATGAAATAACAAGAAAATGAATAACAATAGTTCTATCCACGTATAAATAAACAAAATAAATCTCAATAAAAAGAATTGCGGAAAATCTTGCAGTTGTCTAAATAAAAAAAGGGAGCAAAGAAGAGAAAGGAGAAGAAGAAAGAGGAGACGACAAAAAAGCAGAAGAAATTATCAGAAAATAAAAAGAGTTAGAAAAAACACGAGTTCCCCTTTGCCAAAAGAAAGTCTGGTATCATAGAATAGAAATCATTGAGAAATGGAGAAAAAAAAGACATTGCTAATTTGAACCATTAACGTAATGGAAAAAATCCCAGTGCACTATTTGCAAATCAACTCTCATGGCACTTGGCAAATAGGTAAAAAAAACAACAAAAACGGCATATTCAGGCTTCCATATATTTTCTTTTCCTTTGAATAAATATTCCTACAGATCTAAATGTCTATTTGTATTTTGTATTCATTCAGTCGCAAAATTAGCAAATGCTGGAAAAAGAATGATATTCCTTCATTTCTTTTATATCTAGTGTTCACAAAGTAATGTTAAAAGGGAGAACTGCAAATCAAATTAGATGTACAAATTCGTTTCAGATTGTTATGGATAGGGGGAGAGAAGGAGAGTGAAAAAGAAAAAGACAGAGAGAGAGAAAAAGCGAGAAAGAAAAAAGAGAGAAAGAAAAAGAAAAAAGAGAGAGAGAAAGAGAGAGAGAAAGAGAGAGAGGACACGCAACTGAACTTGTGAAGCGAGAAAATTATCTTTTTTATGCTGTGTTAGGGGTGATTAATTAAAAGTTTGGAAGCAGAGGTGATCAATGAATAAGTTATTTGTCTCGCCTTTTGTTGGGCTGTGATCACTAAAAAATGTCTGAATTTTCAAAAAAACAAGCGGGCACAAACTAGTGACCAATTTTGCATAAACTTACATTATAAATTAAACACACCACTAAAAACCTATTTTGGAGGGGAATTTTCAAAAAACAAAAAAAGTACTTCGAGATATATTAGAAACTAGCATTCCAAGGGAAATTATGAATCACCGCCACCCACATATACTGTGTTGGGGTGATTAATTAAAAAGTTGGAAAAAGGGGTGATCAATGAATAAGTTACTTCTTTCACCTTTTGTTGGGCTGTGATCACTAAAAAAAAGGTCTGAATTTTCAAAAAACAAGCAGGCACAAACTAGTGACCAAGTTAGCATAAACTTACATTGCATATTGGACTCCCCACTAAAAATCTATTTTGGGGGGGAATTAAAAAAAACAAAAACAAAAAAACAATACAACATTTTCCCTACTCATTGAGGCAAGTGTGTGAAAGATTTCAAGTTTCTACTATGAACGGTTAGGGCTGGGTAAAGTCTGGATACATAGATACATATAAATATCAGAACACATGAATAACCTAAACCCAGCAATAAACCAGTGTTGTGGCTAGCGGTAATTAATATGCATCCTGTGGGAATATAGTGAGAATATACATTTACAATGACCGCAGTCAACGACACACATATGTGTCTTCTCCAATCTCCTAAAACCAATATATCTTCCCCTGTAACAGTGGCGCCTTACCAGAAGTTGATAAGCACTCTCCTGCTCAAGGGTAACAACTCAAAATACTTACTTAACATATCTTTTTCATAATTTATTTAACCAGGCTTCACTGTGCCAAAATGGATGCGAGTTCGAGTCTCACCGAGAGCTTATTCTTTATTTCCGCTCCGTGATGTTTACTCATTGCCGTAGATTGGCCTGGCCTGGGTTAATTTGTGATAAAAAACGACTAAAAAGATGAAGGAAAATAGTAGTCAAAAATTAATAACCGGTCTGGTTAGTCGCTCAATAGAAACTGTCACGTGACCAACATCTTTTGGCAGCATGCCGTGTTGGGGATGATAAATTAAAAAATTGGAAAAATGGATGATCAATGAATAAGTTACTTCTCTTGCCTTTTGTTAGGCAGTAATCACTAAGAAGTCTGAATTTTCAAAAATCTAGTGCAAACGCTGCCATGAACAAAAAAGGAATCAATTTAGTATAAACTTACATTGTAAAATCAAATATATCAAATAAAGTTTTTTCTAGGCATAAGGAGTAAATGTTTAAATTATCAGCCCTCTAGCTCCATTGGTGTGGCCTGTACGTGTCTACATAGACAGCCAGACTAACTTGAAAACTGAAGAAACTTTTGGTGACAGTTTTGGTTGATGGTTTCTAATGATTCAGTAATAGACATTTGAACATATCTGTGAATTTTTTCACGGGAATTAACTGGTAAATCTAATAAAAGCGGATCAGAGAGAAGAAAGCTCATTTGAACATCTTTGTTTCATGCAACAATACAGATAAGGAGAAAGAATTTACTTTGAAACATCTTTTTATATTGCAATGCAGATCAAAAGACAGGATTATTAGTAAAAAGTAATTAAAGAAACGATACACAAACTATGGAAATGAAAAATATTTTCAATTTCAGTGTTTTAGACGTTATAAAATATTAAAACTCTAAAATTTTAAAATTAACATTTTTATGAACATAGTTCCACCCTGTGTATTGGTGTATGCCTTCTGATGTACATGTTACGGCTGTTTAGGCCATTTCCAACATCCTGGCTGCCAAAAAAAAGGGTAGATACGGTTAGTATTTCCTTGGCTCCCAGAACCCCTTTCGACCACCGGGTCTGAGTACCTTTCTCATAGGCCCTGGGTTGGGTATGGTGTCCTTGCCATAGGGATATTAACTCAAGATTATGATCACTACCAAACACTGAAGTAAAAAAGGCTATGGAGAGATTGAACACAACGCTGAGTCTGTCTGATAAAATGACATCAACACGCTTCCAAGATATTGTTAACATTATTATTGTCAAACTCCAGTCAGTGTCGGGGGCTGGAGTTGAATTTGTTTTCCCACCATAACAACTGCTTGGATTCCAATGTAGCGCCAACACGCCCACAGACCCTTCACCATTGGTCCCTGTTTATTGCCTGTTGTCCTGTCTTGGTAGAGTGACATATTGATATGGCCCAGGTCCTGGTTCATGGTGTTCAGCCAGTGTTGTCTTGGTTGGCCTTTGGGGCATTTCCATTGACATGTCCCTTGCAGGATAACCAGACACCTTCTTTATTAGGTGTCCAAACCAGTTTAGGCCTTCGCTGGGTGATTAATACTTATGTAAGGAACTGTTTGCTTCATTGGTGGATGGTATCATTCCTCGCAGACGGTATCATTCCTCACAAATGTTAAACACCTCATTGTTAAAAGTGGTTGTGTTGCTCAATGGAGCTTTACACAAATCTCAGATGTTCAATAGGAATCGAAATCAAAGAATTCTATTTAGCAGTAGGGGTGGAGTTTGACCTTGTAGCAGCCAGGCTTGTTTATTATTATTTATGGTGCCTGCTTGGATTCCAACGTAGCAACTACACACCAACAGACCCTTCTTGATGTGTCCCTGTTTATTGCCCGTTTCCTGGCTTGGTAGAGCGGCATGTTGGTATGGGCCAGGCCCAGGTCCAGGGTAATGATGTCCAGTGTTGTCTTTGTTGGCCTTTGGGGCAATCCCATTGACATGCCCTTTGCAAGATAACCAGGCTCCTTTCTTATTAGGTGTCCAAACCATTTTCGCTGGCCGATCAATACTTAAGTATGGACCTGTTTGCTTCATTGGTGGACAGTATCATTCTTCACAAATGTTAAAAACCACATTGTTAAAAGTGGTTGTGTTGCTCAATGGTGCTTTGCATCAATCTCAGATGTTCAAAAGGAATCGGAATCAAAGAATTCCATCTATTTTGATTTGTTTAGTAAAAAAAAAAAGAGAAAAAACTTCCATCAAAAAATGATCTGTACATTTGTATATAGAGTCAACATGAGAGAAGGCAATAAATTATCAATGATAGATGAACAAGATCAAAAGGGGAATAGTGTCTATGTTGTATTGACAATGAAAATAACCAGTTACAGCGGGGGGGGGGGTATGAAACAACAGAGAATGGGACATCATTCATTTTCCTAAAATTAGAAACTGTCACCAAAACTGTCAACATAGCCAGCCAGACCAACTTAAAAACTGAAGAAACCTATGTATGTATCATAGGCTGCCCCAAAAGAGCTAGAGAGCTGAAGATTTAAACATTTACTCCTTATTATGTCTAGAAAAAATGTTTTTTTTGTTTTTTAAAAATTATCCTCTTTAATAGGTTTTTAGTGGGAGGGTTTGATTTGCAATGTAAATTTATGTTAAATCGATCCCTTGTGTCTGGCAGCATTCAAGCTTGTTCTTTTAAAAATTCAGACTTTTTTTTTAGTGATCACTGCCCAACAAAAGGCAAGAGAAGAATCTTAATTATTGATCACCCCCTTTTATCAATTTTTTAATTGATCACCCCCAACACTGCATGGTGCCAAAAGATGTTGGTCATGTGATGGTTTCTATTGAGTAACTGATCAAACCAGTTTTTGATATTTATTCACTAAAAATTGAACCTACACTGGTGAGCCAAAACATTATGACCACCTGCCTAATAAGGTGTTGGTTGTCCATGTGCCTGAAAAACAGCTCTTACCTGATCAGGGATGGATTCTACAAGACCCCTAAAGGTTTCCTCTGGGACCTGGTGCCAGGATGTTAACAGCAGGCCCTTTAACTGCTGCAAGTTACCTGGTGGAGGTTCTATGGAGAAAACTTGTTGGTACAACACATCCCATAATACTCTAACCATAATTTGAAGTTTATTGAAGATATGTGCAATTTGTGCCATAGTAGCCCCTTTGTTGGGTCGTATTTAGCAAGAAAGGTTTTTCTGTAGAAAAAATTAATTAGATATTATATAGCTGATGACACCTGGTTTAACACAAAAAAGTGACCTTTTGAGATGAGTCAAATTTGGGTCCAATAAGGGTAACAAGCACCAAACTCCAATTGAAAGAGACCAGGTCTCTAATCTTCAGCAATGCTCATTCTGGATTTGTCTTTAGAGCTCTATTTAAACTAACTTATATCATTAGAAAATCAATTTAAAATACATTGAAAACAGGGCTGTTTAGTCACTCAGTAGAAACCGTCACGTGACCAATGCCTTTTGGCGGTGATCAATTCAACATGTTAAAAGGGGGTGATCAATGAATAAGTTACTTCTCTTGCCTTTTGTTGGGTGGTGATCACTAAAAAAGTCTGAATTTTCAAAAAAAACAAACAAATATGAATGCTGCCGGACACAACACTAAGGGACCAATTTAGCAAAAACTTAGATTGTAAATTGAACCCCTACTAAAAACCTATTTTGGGGAGGAATTAAAAAAAAACAAATAAACATTGTTTCTAGGCATAATAAGGAGTAAATGTTAAAATTTTCAGCCCTCTAGCTCCATTGGTGCAGCCTGTATGCGTGATACATACATAGCCAGCCAAACCCACTTAAAAACCGAAGAAACCTATGTTGACAGTTTCTAATAGTGTCAACATGGAATGACATACATGGACCATGACTATAATATTTTAAATCGTCCTTTTTAGATTTTCCTAAAATTATTTTCCAAAAAGCTATCTTATTATATAGAAGCTGTTGTTAGTTTTTTGTTTTGTTTGTTGGTTTCTGTCATGCTAAAGCAAACAGATAAAACACGAAACCCTGCTGTGATTAGAACTTCCAACCTGGATGTAGGCAGGCTAGTAGCATACACAACCATACACTGCTTAAGTATCAAGTGAAATTACGTTACAAGTATGCAACTGACCAAGCAAGCAGCAGGCGCAGACTAAATGGCTGCTGCTGATAACAGTTTTACTCACTTGCCTATCTTCGCTTTGTTTACATCCAGTATGTCGGACTGCCAAGAGGGAAATGGAGGTCAGAAGAGTCTGTTGCACCAATCCATAATTTATCAATACATAATATAAACGCAAGAACAAGGCGTTAACAAGAATTACATACAAATTATGCAAAACATAGACGAAAATGGCACTGCAATAATTAGACTACATAAAGATACAAACAAGATAAAGATAACAAAGGATATTATACAACTAATTAAGCAGCAAAAATGGAAATAGGCTGGCCACCTAGCAAGAAGAGATGACAATAGATGGGGGAAGAGACTAACCAATTGGTGCCCATGGGACAGTAAATGCAGTAGGAAAAGAGCAGACACAAGAAGCAGGGACGAGATAGAAAAATTTAACGGTAAGATGTGGCAGAGGTTAGCACAAGATAGGCCGTCATGGAAGGAGATGGGAAAGGCCTTTGTCCAGCAGTGGACATATAATGGCTGATGATGATGAATATAGATATTCCTGTCATTTTTGACAGTTGCTATGCAATACAAATTAGGCAAAAAACTCAAATATGAGCAACTTCTAGACATAGAATTTCCTAAAGAATGACCAGGTAAATTTAGAGCTTTTAGAGTCATACAGGTGGTGCAAGTGGCCTAATGGTTAACGGCATGGATAATTGAATTTATGAACCAAGTTCAAATGCCAGCTGGGACATTTTGCACTAATACCCTTGGGAAAGGCATAAATCCACATCTTCCTGCAGGTATTGGTAAACAGCAGTGCAATTGGAGCCCTTCTTGGGTGTTGGCCTAGCAGCCCAGCCCTGTAAAAACCCACGATTGCTACAGAAACAATGATCTTGTCTCGATGGATCATTTGAGAAATGGAGACAACATCATTGCCTCATATGCAGGGATGGAAATCGGTTCATGGTGGTACAGCATATATCTACTTCTAATTTCCAGTTTTTGTAATGTCCAATGCCTACTAATGGAGACATTACTGTATGCCCAGTTCCCAAAACCCATTTCCATCACTGCTCATATGTCACACAATACAGGAGCAACTGAGTCATACAGAGACCCAGAGAAAATGTGAAAAATATATTGTAATCAGCTTCGATGGATAAAACGTTTTTTAACCACGTGGAACCAGCGAGATATCTCGTCAGCTGCTCCAGGACATCACCAGCTGTTATGAATTGCCTTGAATCATTATCTGATTCACTGAATCAGAGTAAGAAGACCAAGAACAAAGAAATTTCAAAGAACAAAGAAACACAATCAATGCTTGAACTGCCTACATAGTCATTCTACTCACTATCATATACCAAAAGAGTATAGAATCAAGTGAACTACCAACACACTGGAAAGAGGCAGTCATCAGCCCAATATTTGAAAAAAGGTGATAGAAGTGACCCAGGGAACTACCGTCCCGTTTCTCTAACCTCTATTATTTGCAAAATACTGGAAAAAATAATAGTCTCCAAAACCATCAAACACATAAAATCCAACAACATGGCATGTAAAAATCAATATGGATTTACTCAAGGAAAAAAAGTAACCACAAACTTATTGGAGACCTTAAATATTTGGTCGGAAGCCCTGATGCACAATATCCCGGTAGATGTCCTATACCTTGACTATAAAAAGGCTTTTGACACAGTTCCACATATGCAGCTTATTAACCAAGTGGAGAGCTTCAGTATTACTGGACAAACACTGCAATGGATTAGATCATTCCTGACCAACCGCTGCCAGAAAGTTTGGGTAAATGAAGAAGAGTCATCCTGGTCCCCAGTCCTCAGTGGAAACCCTCAGGGATCCATCCTGGGATCAATACTGTTCTCACTGTTTGTGAATGATCTGCCAACGGATATCCATACCCTCATAAGTATGTTTGCTGATGACACAAAGATCCACTCAGCATTAACGTCTGGTGAATCTGGAGACCTACTTGTGGAGGACCTCAGCACATTGCAAAGGGGGGGGCAAGTCTATGCAGATGAAATTTCATCCTGACAAATGCAAGGTCATGCACCTAGGAACTATACCATGATTAAAGATGATGGAACACAATACACAATGAAGGAAACTACAGTGGAGAAAGATCTTGGCGTTTATATAGACAACTCACTTAACTTCACTGCGCATATACAAAACAAAGTGAATACAGCAAATAAAACACTTGGCTACTTAAGACACTCATTTAAATTCATTGATGAGGAGAGCTTCCTACTGCTGTACAAGTCTCTGGTAGGTCCCCATCTGGAGTTTGCTTCCTGCATATGGTCTCCTAACCTGAAGTACAACTCAGATGCCATAGAAAGAGTTCAGAGGAGAGCCACCAAGATCATTCCAAGATTGGGAAATATATTCTACACTGAAAGATTAAAACAACTTAATCTAGAGACCCTTGAATACAGAAGAAAACGTGCTGACTTATTAGAGGTCTATAGAATCTGGAACAACATACATAGAGTGGATAATGACGTTCATTGATAAGAAAATGCTGATATCATCTATGTGCAGTAAAACCAGAGGACTACAAATTCAGACCTCTACTGGTGTTCGAACAAGTTTCCTCTCGGCAAGAGTAGCAAACGTATGGAACAGCCTAAGTGAAAAGACAGTCACATCAATATTTAAAAAAATAATCTTTGTTCTGATATCGGACATACCAAATTTAACTACCATTTTTCTCATTAGTTTAAACCCAGCCCAACTACACTGAAGCTGGCTTAATGCTGCAATTAACCGCTGTCAAAAAAGCCTATCTCAAGTATATATTCAAGTATATTATATGTATTCACGCCTGTCTGTTTGTTCACACAGGCTAAGGAATAATTGGTTGATTTTGGGATTGGATCCAGGAATTTTTACACGTACCTCCTATTTCAAGTATATTCAAGTATATAACCATCTACAATTGGTCTTGAATCACAATTCAATTCACTGTCCAAGTAAAAGTACCCAGGACAAAGAAATATTTTGTGAGATATCTTGTCAGCTGCTTCAGGACAATCATTGCTTTCATTACCATCTATGAATTTTCTTGAACAACTAACTTATTTCTCAGTGAGAATAAAAAGATTCAGACAAAGAAATTTATCGGGGAAATATCTCGCCAGCTGCTCCAGGACAATTATTGCTTTCACTTGCCTTCATCACCAGCTACTATTAATTGTATTGAATCACTGATTCAGTGCCAGAGTAAGAAGACCCAAGACAAAGAAATTTCTTGCAAGATATCTCATCAGCCGCTGTAGGACAATCATTGCTTTCACTGCCTTCATCAACATTTAAAAGTTGTTTTGAATCCCGATCTTATTCACTTCCCAAATAAGAAGACCCAAGATAAAGAAATCTTTGATGAGATATTTGTCAGCTGCTCCCAGTGGGTTAAGCCAAATCTTTAATGATAATGATCCGATTTCTGTTTGTGGGTTTGTTACAGTAACACAGCAAAATATCACAATTTCTGTTTGGATATACAACATTAGTAGAAGCTGATTTACACTTATAAACTCACTCCCTAAGCCATATTTACGTTGTTTTACATGAAAGCTAGTAGTCTTTTTTATAAATCAATCTTTACTCTTTATTTCCGATTGTGCAGTGGACTGAATTAATAAGTTGTATGAAAACAACTAAAATTAGGATGAAGGTAAAAACTAGTCAAATTTAATAAAAAGTGGTGTGTTACAATACTTCATCCAATAATAATAATAAAGATTGATTTATAAAAGTTGTATAAAAACAACTAAAATTAGGATGAAGGTGAAAACTAGTCAAATTTAATAAAAGTGGTGTGTTACAATATCTCATCCAATAATAATAAATATTAATTCATCAAAGTTCTTTTTTCTCTTTAAGAGTTGAGAAGGTTTTATTTGGATGTCTTCCAAAAGCCAGTCTGAGAATTATTTAAGGAAGGGCATCACCTTACCAAACTGGGACTCAGAGAAAAATATAAATCATAAACTCTGAGATGCAGAGAAAAAGAAACCTGTTGTTTTTTTTGCTAATTCTTTTTAAGGCACTTTGGTAAAAAGACTTCAAAACGCAGTAAGCCAAGTCTTTCAGTGAAAATACATTCACTTTATTTACTTTTGATGTTACAAAAATATGTCAATGGTGGCTGAGTAGTTTTTTGTTGGGAAGATAGACACATAAGAAACTTAAAAAGAAAAAAAGAAAAAAAGACAGGTCTGGTTAGTCACTCAATAGAAACCGTCACGTGACCAACGTTTTTTTTGCAGCATGCTGTGTTGGGGGGTGATCAATTAAAAAAATTGGAAAAAAAATGTGATCATGGAATAAGTTACTTCTCTTGCCTTTTGTTGGGCAGTGATCACTAAAAAAAGTCTGAACTTTCAAAAAAACAAGCATGAATGCTGCCAGACACAAACTAAGGGACCAATTTAGCATAAACTTACATTGCAAATTGACCCCTCTTCCACTAAAAACTTATTTGGCCAGGAATTTTCAAAAAACAAAAACATTTTTTCTACACATAATATGGAAAAATGCTTAAATTTTCAGCCCTCTAGCTCCATTTGTGCAGCCTGTACACATGATACATACATAGCCAGACCAAATTAAAAACTGAAGAAACCTATGTTGACAGTTTCTAGCAAACTATTATTATGAAAACACAGTTTTAAAAGATTTTCACAATTATATGAGATCAAATGAAAATGTGGGTCTGAGACAATCCTTGATAGGTTGTCTTACATCTTTATAATACAGGTACCCCACCCTCCTTGTTGATTTTACAATAAAAAGGCAAAAAGCAAAAATAGTGTTCAGCGTTTGTTCTGCAAAACAGAACCTAGAGGGAACACTGTAGCAGTTGTAAATAGGAGTGAGAGTGAAGTCAGCTGTGAACAATAGATAGTGAACTGAGTTACTGTTCAAGTAACCAGAAGTTATTTGTTACTTTAGTGCAACCAGAGACAAACGAAGACATAAATACAAGAACCAGCCAGTCAGGATTACACCGATACAACATTGGTGACGCATCAGCAGATGCAACAAAAACACAGACTTTAAAAATCATGTTAAATTCATACAAAGAAAATAGAATGTCAATTTCAAGGGAATAACTTCTGATTAAAATATATCTGTTTGACTGTGTGGTGAATTTTTTTTATTTTTTAAAATTCACAGAAAAGTTCCACTGTCAATTTCAAGCAGTTTATAAATTTTAGAATTAAAAGCCAATGAAGGAAAGAGACGATAAAATATTTAGAGAAAAATCATTTCTTCAGACTGTGGACTTGTTACAGGGATCCCCCGATATAATGCGGTTCATGATATAATGCTATTGAATCGTGGACCCCAACATTTCTACCTATACATATTTTATGGCTGATTTTTTGGTCATTTTGACTTTGTTGCAGTAGTATTTTTAATAAATTCTTATTTTTGGTGTGTACTGCAGTATTGCAATGTTTTTTCTTTAATAAATTCTTATTTTTGGTGTGTACTTTAGTATTGCAATGTTTTATAAACAATTCTGGCATTTGACCACATATGGCCATTTTCTGGCGTGTTTTTGTCTGGAAACATCTCCAACCATCTGGCAATCCTGGGACAAATCCTGACAGTGATAAATAGTCTCATCCAAACCTTTCAGTGTTTTCTGCAGGTACTGGTCTCGAATCCATTCAGAAAATGAGCAGTGTACAATGAAATCTATCAAGGTGTGTAGCGGTTACTAGCACAGAGCGAGGAGTTGGCAAACCGAGTTCAAATTGCACTTTGGAGAGGCATGAATCCAATTCTCTCCCCAAAGCCATGGGTAAATAGCAGGGCAGTTGGAGCCTTTTAGGTCCCTGTAAGGCAGTCCATCAGAACTATATTTAAGGAACCCTGAAGAATCTTAAAAATAATGTAAATTCATCGAAAAAGAAATTTGCAGGGGGCGCCATCGGACGTAGCACCGCCACTGATGATGACTATTGAATTTTGTATTGTAAAAAAACTCAACGTTTTGAATAGAATCATTAATTTTTAAAAAGTAATTCATTCTGGTTGTTTGTGTAATATTGATTCCGACTAACAGACATTTTTTATACGGTCAACTGATTAATTCGACACACGCAAAGACATCAAGGAATTTCAATCGAAATCATTTCTGTTTTTGTCTCTTCTTCCATCAATTTGATAAAGTTAGGAAAATAACAAACAATAAATGTGAATGCAGGGTCAGCGAGATTTTAAAAATCTACTTTCCATTTATTTACATATTTATGAGGTAACATGTCTTTTCCTGATTATGATAGGTTTGGGGATTAGCTTGCAGTGCCCTATTAACCATGAGGCATGAGCCATGACTTATGGATGCAAAACATGGAAATTAACAAAACAAGCTGAAAACCAACTTAGAATAGCACAGAGAGCCATGGAAAGAGCAATGCTAGGGATAACTCTAAGAGATAGAAAAAAGATCAACATGGATCAGAGAAAGGACTAGAGTGAAGGATATTATACAACTAATTAAGCAGCAAAAGTGGAGATGGGCTGGCCACCTAGCAAGAAGAGATGGCAATAGATGGGGGGAAAAGACTAATCGATTGATGCCCATGGGGTAGGAAAAGACCAGATACAAGATGGAGGGACGTGATAGAAAAGTTTGCTGGTAAGACGTGGCAGTGGTTAGCACAATCTAGGTCGTCATGGAAGGAGATGGGAAAGGCCTTATAACGCCTAATGATGATAATTTAAGGCACAGTCATCAGGTCTCCTGAGCAGATTTAGGGGGGCCCGAGTAGGCCAGAGTCTATAAAAAAGAATTTTTTAATTAACCCTTTAGGTACAGTGGTCGGCTAGACCTGATTTGAACTGTAAAATAATAAGCCACACACTGACATACGATAGTAAGACAACAGTTTATTGCGAACTGATTTTCTTTACAACCTGATTGTTCCACTGGTCAACATCTAATGGCCGCTTGTCTGCGGTCACGTGTTCATCAGAATTACGTAAGGGCCATAACTCTGTTCATAGAACATTTGTTCTTAACATGAACCTCCTTGCTAATCAGCTCATAAATCTAAATTCTCGGCTTATATACACTGAGTTTTACGGTAAAGAGTAACAATCAATTTAGTTCTTGTTTCATATTTATATATATCTCTTTAGGGTAAGAGGACCTGTGCCTCAGGCCCCTATTAAGCTTAATCTGGCCCTGATTAGCATAATGTTTTGTTGGGTAATTTTATTTTGGTAAAGTTAGAAAAGAAAAGAAATGAAAAAGAAATGAAAAAGAAATGAAAAAGAAAAGAAAAAGAAAAGAAAAAGAAATATAAAAGGGAAGAATGAGAAAAAATTGATTTGAATGAATTATTTTGATGTTAAAAAAAACTTCTTTTCTGACATTTGTAGCATTTTTTGTCATAAACTGTATACATTTTCAATTTAATTATCATATTTTTTGGCATCAAAGATGCTATATTTTTTCACTGAAATAAGTCTAAAGGATTTCCTCTGCACCCTACAGGTTGAAGGTTCCTTTTTTATAGGCCTACCCTCACCTCAGAGGAAGGTAGGCTAGAACAGTAATCTGAATTCCTGTATATGACCTCACAATGAAGTGTATAAATAAACAAAAGTATCATAAATAATCAAAAATATACACAATCACAAAAATTCATTCCCGCATGGGTATACTATAGTAGACGAGCCAACAGACTAGTAGTAATTTAGATGTTGAATATCAATATCATCATTATTTCCAGTCTCCTCAAATGACCTGGACTTTAAGGGAACATTATACAGTGACAAAAGAAGTAAGACTGCTTGGTCGAAGACTGAATTGTGGAATTGGACTATCTTAGTGTAGGTGCAGCTCTCCCTTGGGTACATACCGGTAGGCTAGGTGTAATCTTACTGTGTCTCTGTACTATAAGAGGACAGAAATTCAGCCAATAAGAGGTCAAGAAGATCTACATATCACTAAGCTACCCACAAAACATCTTGGTAAGGTAGTTGAAAGTGGTGAGACTATAATTTTATGCTTGTTTTAATTCAACATTTATTTAGCAAGTCAAAGTTGGGGTGCATTCTTGAGGCTGGAGCATCTATGACAGAGGGTAGCAAGAGGGAGGTGGCAGGTGTGAATGGGTGCAAAATTTCATCTTGAGAAATTTAATTAAAATAAACTAAAAAATTATAGATCTTTCTTCATAGTTTCTATAAATCATCTACCTTGACTTCTGATTTTTAGAATTATCTAAATTTAGATATAAAATATCTAAATTGGCAACCTTGAAGAGAAGTAACAAAATACTTTGAAGCTGTCCTTTTGTATGATGGACAGAAAATTATTTTACATGACAATTATGTTCCGGCTGCTCCACACACCATAAAGTCTTGCCCCTTCCAAACATGCACCTTTGGAACAGGTACTGCCTTAGTTTTCTCAAATTTTGGAGACATACACAGAGCAAATGTTTGGTCCCAGGATTTGTCAGTGGCCACCAAAAAGTATACAATCTCCAGTCATTAGGAATCCATCCTCCCGAGACAGCACATCTCCATTGAACTAAAAGTTGTGTGTCGTCCTGTCGCCTTTCTGACACTAGTCATGTGGACTAGGCAATTTTTGTCCTTGCACACATATGAAACATGAAAATATTTGCGAGGAAAAAATGATACATATATTTGTTCTTGTATCTCACCTCTGTTAAAGTTATTTATTTGTATTTATTGTATTTATTCTTGAAGTTATTTATTGTTTTCGCTATTAGTATATCTGGGCCGTGCTCTACTAGCGAGTTCCAGTTGTTTATAATTCTTTGAGAGAAGAAGTTTTTTCTAGTGGTTTTTTTTTGCAGTGTTCTTTATAGATTTTGTTGTTGTTGTTTTGTTCATTGTAAAGAACTTTTTTTACTGGGATATTATCTATACCTTTTATTATTTTGAATGTTTCTATTGTGTCTCCCCTTATTCTTCATTCATCTAGTGTAGTTAGTTTTAATTTATTAAGTCTATCTTTGTGTGGGAGATTTTTAAGTTCTGGGACCATTTTTGTTGCCCTTTTTTGTATGTTTTCTAGTTCTATGAAAACTCTTTTGGAGGTGTGGATTCCACGCTTAGACTGCATATTCTAAGTGGGTTCTGATGTTGTGTATAATATCTTGAAGGTTTTTGTGGACCCCTATGTTAAACCAACCTTAAACCATAAATCTCATACAAAGCACAAATGTATGATTGTAATCAGGGATTAAATATAAAATCAAAATTGAATTTAATTTAATCAAGACAAGGATGAAATGTGATACTTCTTCACAATATTCTTTTATATTCATCCTTGGTTTGATTCAATTATGTGCCCTTATGAACTGTGTGCTCTTATTAACATCCAATATTTAGATGGTTTGATTTCAGAACTTGTCTTTATGAATCTGACTCATGGGCGCAGGAGTTTCAGCTATACAGCACCCAGACTTTGGAATCAATTACCCATTGACATTCGTGATATTAACAAGTTTTAAATCAAAAATAAAAACTTTCTTGTTTTGTTTGTAGTAATATTGATTCCGACTAGCAGACATTTTTTATACGGTCAACTGATTAATTACAGACACGCGAAGACTTCAAGGAATTTCAATCGATATCGTTTGTGGTTTTGCCTGTTCTTCCATGAATTTGATTCAGTGGGGACTTGAGTATTGAGGTTCCTGAGAAAGGGCGCTTTCTATAAGCGTATATATTATTATTATTATTAATTAAATTATATTTTGATTTCAGTGAAATCTGAAAATTTGTGCTTTTGAATCAATTTTGGTGTCTGTATTCAACATTTGATCTGTAATCAATAAGTCAAGAAAGAGAGTACAAATTTTTCTTTTTATAATTGCATTGTAATTCCTTGGATTTAAGAAAACAATGATCGAATAAAAAGTATAGAGTTTTGATTCCTCCTGTGTTTTGAGGATCTACAGAGACATGTCTCGGGATATTTCTTCACCTGATGTGTTAACTCGACCTGTTAACAAATCTTTCAAAATGCACATTGCTTTTATTTTTGAAATTAGTCAGATCTTTTATTCATACATATTTACAATGACTGCGGTCAAGACACACATGTGTGTGTCTTCTCCAATCTCCTAAAAACAATATGGCTGCTCGTTCACCAGAACGTAAAACAGTGCCCACTTACCGGAAGTTGATAAGCACTCTCCTGCCTAAGAGGAATAACTCAAAATACTTTCTTAACAATATAGTCAACTTTTCCTTTCTCAAATTAAAGATCTTTGTAATGGCAAATATGGTTTCAAACGGCTTTGAATATTTTTATATATATATTTTTTAGACATGTAGCTTTTTAGACTCTTTATATAGTTTTTAGACATATATATAGCTTTGTAGACCTATATAGCTTTATATATATAGCATTTAGACATTTCTTTAGACATGTTGCATTTTACATATATGTAGCTTTGTAGACATATATAGCTTTAGACATATAGCTTTTCGGACATAGCTTTTAGACATATACGCAGCATTTTAAACAGACATATATACGTGTGTAGACATATATATAGCTTTTTAGACATTTTTTTAGACATGTAGCTTTTTAAACTATATAGCCTATATATAGCTTTTTAGACATGTACATAATTTAGACATATATAGCCTTTTTAGACTATATATAGATTTTCAGAGATATATGGCTTTTTAGACATATATATAGCTTTTTAGTCATGTATAGCTTTATATATATATATATAGCTTATTGGACATATATATAGGTTTGTAGACATATATACAGCGTTATATATATCTTGTAGAGATATATAGCTCTTTAGACACATAGATCTTTAGACATATATAAACATATATAAATTTGTAGACATATATAGCATTTTAGAAGACATAGCTTTTAGACATATATAGACATGTAGCCATTTATATCTTTTTAGACATATATATCTTTTTAGACTTACTTTATATCCTTAGACGATAAATATACATATCTTTTTAGAGAGATATAACTTTTTAGACATACTTTATATCCTTAGACGATATATATAGCTGTTTAGAGATATATATCTATATAGCTTTTTAGATATACCTTTTCAGACATATAAATATATATAGACATATAGCTTTTTATATGTACAGCTTTATATACTTTTTAGACATATATAACCATATAGACATATATATAGGTTTGTAGACATATGCCTTTAGAAATGTAGCTGTTTAGACTATATAGTCTTTTATATATCTATCTTTTTAGACATACATAACATTTTAGACATATATACAGCTTTTTAGACATATATAACTTTTTAGACATTCTTTATATTCTTAGATGATATATATAGCTTTTTTAGACTATATACAGCTGTTAAGACATAAGCTCTTTAGACATATATAGATTTTTAGACGCAAATGTGAATGCTGCAAGTTGAACCCCTGAATGTTGGGGGAATTTTTAAAAAAACAACAACAAAAGTTTTTTTTAGACATAATAAGGAGTAAATATTGAAATTTTCAGCCTGTACGCACAATACATACATAGCCAACCAGCCAAACTTACCAACCTAGGTTGATTGATTGATTGATTGATTTGTTTAACGGCACATCAACACTTGGTGGGTCATTTAGTGCTGAATTCGGTTTCTTTTTGAATACACAATTTATGTAGACAAATTATAATAGGCACATTTTTGTAGACAGTTTGTTTTCAAGGTATGTATATCGAATCTGTTTTTATATTTTTGAGTATAGTTTCAAAGGTTATTTTTTTTAACTAGAGTCTTGCGACTTTGGTGAAAGTTTATTTTTTTTAAATAGAGTCGGTGTATTCTAGGCCCCAGCCGACAGGGCCAAACCCTATGTTGATATTGACAGTTTTGGTTGATGGTTTCAAATATATTATACAAAACAATCAGTTATTGCTAAACTGCAATAACTAAAATATGTCCCAATTGAATGCTAGATTGAATTAAAAACTGAACCACACCATTTAAAAAAAAGAACTATAAGAATAACTTAAAGATGTTAGTAGTAGAAGGAGGTGAAGTAATAAGAGCAAGTAGTCTTTCTCTGAGTCTATTGATTCAAATACTTGTAAAATATTGCGATATGGAAATATTCTGTGAGTATTGTTGGATATTTAGGCAGCCGTGGGAGGAGGTCACAGATTTGATCCCCACAGGTGTTGAAAGTTATACAGGATATCGATGAAAACACCAAACTGCAAGGTGTCAGGAACCGGAAGACAGACCAGGTGTTGAAAAGTCATAAACAGGATATTGACCCTGACTGCAGATGGTGGGCTGGAAAATCAGTGTGGGCTTTCGAACCTGATAAAAGCGAAACAGAGGCCCTCAGGAAGCAGAGAGACACAGGACGCCATTGGAGAGGCAGTAAGCAGCTGGGCCTTGGAGCACGGGGCCAGTTCCCCTGTTGGAAACAGTCTGTCGGCTCTCATTATTTCTCTCTCTAACTTATTCATTGATCACCCTTTTTTTCCAATTCTCTAATTGATCACCCCCAACATGGCATGCTGCCAAAAGATGTTGGTCACGTGATGGTTTCTATTCAGTGACTAAGCAGTATATTAATATTTATTATCAAGCTTACAGCAGATAATATCGTCTAATCCAAATTCTTTTTTCTTTCATTAATTCTCTTATTCCTTTTTATTTGTGCGCCATCTAACATCTAACATCGAGTGAGTGAGGGTGTAAAAAATATACAATCTGGACTATCTTCTCTACATTGTGCTGAAAAGGCTTTTACTGTCTGTTGCTTTTTAGAGACATTAAAATATTTTCCCTTTTGTGCATCCATAGTCGATTCTGTCAATGGTTAAAATATGTGTGTTCACAAAACGTAGGATTGCCATCAGCTGATAAAATAAAAAAGATGAAAATTAAATGATTTACTAACACCTTTGTTCTCAGTACATTCATCATGTAGACCAGGGCTTCTCAAACAGGGGGTTGGGACCCCTCCAGAGGTTATGTAAAGATTATTGGGGGGGGGG
>VCCN01006637.1:592680-606560 GCA_006491835.1 Architeuthis dux
AAAGATCTGGAAATTGTTTATATTATTTATTTTTATCGTTAGATGAAGTATTTTAACCCAATATTTTATTAATTTTGACCACTTTTTACCTTCATCTTAATTTTTAGGTTCCGTCATTCTACGGCTATGAGGAAACAGCACGATCGGAAATAAAGAATAAGCCACCAGTAAGAATCGAACTTACATCTCTCATGGCCAGAGAGAAGTCTAGTTTACACCCTGCAGCATGACCATTCAGCCACAGAGGCTTTCATGGCCGGCAGAAGACAATTGTCACCTTTTTTTTGTCTCCAACCAAAAAGTGTCCATTTTGAAAAAGATTTCTTTTTTTTCTTCTTTTTCTTCAATTCAATTCCTCGAAATACAAAAAAACTTGCTTGCTTTATTAACCAAGATCAGACTGAGGCTTTTCAGATCAGACTGAACAAGTCGATTCATGGCTCAAGTCCTTTCACAGTAACTCTCTCTCAAACCCCTGGCGGCTTTGTCCAACTGACAGACCCAATCAATAAACTCAAAGCTTCCTATTCAACTCCAGAAAAGTCTGTTCTCATTTGAGACACCCGACTAACACATCTTTCACTCTAATCCACACAGTTTTACTTATCTTATCATCGAACAAACTCGGGCTCAAAATTTCCTGAAAAGCAATTAGAAGAGACGAATGAGTAGAAACTGAGAAAATAATCCATCTTCTTCTTCTTCTTCTTCTTCTTCTTCTGGTCGTAGTTGTTTATTCTTTATTCCTGTCGATTCCATGTGAAGCATAGGGCCACTTCGCGGTTTCAGTAGCAAGTGGGTATTTTACAGGGTGGAGGAGATGCAAGCCCCACACCCAAGATGGACCGCCTTGCCAGGGGCTAAAGGGTTCAACTGCCCAGCTATTTACCTATAGCTGGGGGATGTGGGGGGGGGGGGTAGAAGTGCGGTTCGCTGATTTCGTTTTCCGTGCCGGTAACTGCTGCACAACTCCTCACCTCCACTGGTCATGGAAGATATCAATATTTGTTTAAGAAGACAGCAATGTGTGTGTGTGTGTGTGTGTGTGTGTGTGTGTGTGTGTGTGCATGTGTGTGGGGGTGTGGGTTGTAGCAGAATGTGTGTGTGTACATATGGGGGCTAGGATAGCAGAATGTATGTGTGGGGGTAGCAGAATGTGTGTGGTAGAATGTATGTGTGTGTGTGTGTATGGGATGTTGGGTAGTAGAATATATGTGTGTGTGTGTGTGCATATGGAGAGTAGGGTAGCAGAATACGTGTGCAGGGGTAGCAGAATGTGTGTGTGTGTGGGGAGGTAGCACTGAAAACAAATGACTGTACAAAATTTAGGGTTAAAATATATGTTGTCATGTAGTACCCCACAATAACAACACAGTCTGGTTTCTGTGACTCCAAACATTGGATAGGACAGTGCAATTATGGGCAAAAATGAAATAAGTAAAAGCTGAAACGAAAAGGTCTGGTTAGTTACTCAATAGAAACCGTAACAAGACCAACATGTTTTGGCAGCATGCTGTGTTGGGGATGATCAATTAGAAAATTGGAAAAAGCGGTGATCAATGTCTTGCCTTTTGTTGGACAGTGATCACTAAAAAAGTCTGTGTTAAATAATAAGTCACACACTGACATACGATAGTAAGACAACAGTTTATTATGAACTGATTTTCTTTACAACCTGATTGTTCCACTGGTAAACATTGAATGCCGCTCCGTCCTCGGTCACGTGTTCATCAGAATTAGGGAGCGCCCCCTACGTAAGGGCCATAACTCTGTTCATAGAACATTTGTTCTTAACAATTCTTCCCCTCTTCTTCTTTTTTGTTGAGCAGAATCTTTATAATAATGTAAAGATCCTCTCATGTCTTGCTGTTTACTTAAAAAAGAATATCACATTCTTCATCTGCAAAAGAAAGATGGAGAATATAGTTTTATCAATTACACATAGGATTCCTTAGGCTCTGATATAAACCCAAGAATCTTTCTTTGTCAAGGCGTCTGCAATTTATGCATCTGTTGATATCAATTTTTGCAATTTCTTTTCTGTCTATCTCTCAGCGCCGAATTCAAAATCCCGGGGAAACAGGATCTTATCAGAACCTTTCTTTGTCCTTCACGTGCCAAAACTTTCAACTCTGGGACATAACGAGACTTCACCGTATCTTCCTCTGTTTACATTTGCTGCTCTCTCAAGTGGCATAACTCATTGTCAAAACGACTCAAGAGTTATCTCCCTTCCATTATCTCACATTTGTTTTTTTTTTGTAAAAAAACAAAACAAACTAACTACTTATCCTAGTTTTTTCTTCTTTTTTTTGAGATTCTCGGCTGTATCACAACCACCGGTTGTTATCGGCGATTCACCATCATCAGGGTTGAGAAATTTATTTAATGCATATTTCGCCTTAAAACATTTTACTTTGCTGTGTATTCTTAAATCTGATAACAAGCTTTCAACAGGTTTCCATTCACAGTGAAGAATTTCTTATACTTTACATAGAATTGCTCCTCAAGTGTTGTTTCTTCAGAATCAGGCAAAGGCACGGATTCCATTATGTATCCCATGGTGTTTACAACAATTAAAACTTCTTCTCCTAGTGGTGCATCTGGAAATCTAAAACTTGGAACATCAATTTCTTGATTATCATCAGAAAAGTTGAGATCAGCATCATAACAATACTTTTTTTTATTTGTGTTGTGGGCAGACCGGCGTCTTTGGATTGAATCATCTTCCAGAGCAATTTGTGTAGGTGTCATTTCCAAATCTGAATTATTGGAATCATTTCCCCTTTTCTCTGGATCATTATTCAGACTTCCACCCATCTCATCCTTGTTTGGGAAACTTTTTCTAATGTCCGCCATCCTTTCCTTGTTAAGGGGTTTTGCCATTTCCGGTCTTCCTCAATTGTTTGGACATGGCAGATAACGTTAGTTCACCGATCGTGGCTTTAACTAAACGTTCGTCTTCTGGTGTCAGGTGTACACTTTTAATGCTCTGAAAGCAAGTACCGGTAAAATTATTTTGTAACCCTTAAGTTTTGCGACTGGTCGATCGAACTGGATGAGGTAGTTCAGTTACTGACACATTCCTCCCCCTTTTGTACTGTTCAAATGATTTGTATGCCATAAAAGCCGACTGATTTGAGTCTTCTAAAAAGAGTGTATCCAATTTTTTATACAGCTTTTGCATTCCATCATCTTTGTTTAAGGAGGTAATATCCATCTCCAGGACATACGATAGTAAGACAACAGTTTATTATGAACTGATTTTCTTTACAACCTGATTGTTCCACTGGTAAACATTGAATGCCACTCCGTCCTCGGTCACTTGTTCATCAGAATTAGGGAGCGCCCCCTACGTAAGGGCCATAACTCTGTTCATAGAACATTTGTTATTAACAGTCTGAATAAAAAAACAAGCGTTAATGCAGCTGGACACAAACTCTGGGATCAATTTAGCATAAACTTACATTGCAAACTGAGCCCCCCCCCCCAACTTAAAACCTAATTGGAGAGGTGTATCTTCTAAAACCAAATAAAAAGTTCTTTGTAGACATCATCAGCCATTATGAGTCCATCTCCTTCCATGACGACCTATCCTGTGCTAACCTTTGCCAAGTCTTACCAGCAAATCTTTCTATCTCATCCCTCCATCTGGTCTTTTCCTACTTAGTTTACTGTCCTATGGGCACCAATCGGTTAGTCTTTTCCACCATCTATTGCCATCTCTCCTTGCTAGGTGGCCAGCCCATCTCCATTTTTGCTGCTTAATTATTTGTATAATATCCTTCACTCTAATCCTCTCTCTGATCCATGTTGTTCTTTTTCTATCTCTTAGAGTTATCCCTAGCATTGCTCTTTCCATGGCTCTCTGTGCTATTCTAAGTTGGTTTTCAGCTCGTTGTGTTAATTTCCATGTTTCGCATCCGTAAGTCATGGCCAGTCTTGCCATGTTCCAGAGTGTTCTAGACATAATAAGGAGTAAATGTTTAAATTTTTAACAGAAAAGAGAAAATCTACTTATATAATGAACAGTGAGATTTTCTTGGTTATCTGTCCATAACAATGGACTCTTCCACTTAAAGATAAGAATTTTGTTGATAAAAATATCTCTTTCAGTTTTAAGTTTTGCTTTTGTGTGAAGTTGCATTCTGGAAAACAAGGTAGCCATTGTAAACAGAAGTGAGAGTGAAGTCATTTTGTGAGCAACACATAGAGAACAGGAGACACAGTGAAAGTAACCGGAAGTTCTTTGTTACTTTGTGTGACCAGACAAGAAGAACGCAAATATATAAAACAATCGGCCAGTCAGGATTATGTCGATGTAGACAACAATGAAAACAACATATATAACACAATGGCAACTGCTACTCTCATTTTAGCATTGTACATTTCAATTTACAGATAACGGATATTAATCACTGCTACCCACAACACTGGTTTATTGCTGGGTTTAGGTTATTCATGTGTTCTCACATTTATATCTATCTATCTATGTATCCAGACCTTGCCCAGCCCTAACCATTCATAGTAGAAACTTGAAATTTTGTGCACACACTCCTCTCAATGAGTAGGGAAAATGTTGTTTTTTTAAAAATTCCCCCCATAATAGGTTTTTAGAATTGGGTTCAATATGCAATGTAAGTTTATGCTAAATTGGTCACTAGGTTGTGCCCACTTGTTTTTTGAAAATTCATACATTTTTTAGTGATCACAGCCCAACAAAACGTGAGAGAAGTAACTTATTCATTGATCACCCCTTTTTCCAACTTTTTAATTGATCATCCCCAACACAGCCTATATGGGTGGCAGTGATTCATAACTTCCAGAGTTGGGCTGTTTACTCCTTTTTCTAGGAGATTGTTGCATGGTTTTACTTTTCGTTGGTTGAATGAATATTGTTTAGGGTGCATCTTCTAACCTGCAGTATAATTCATGATTATCTCCCCTTGTTTGTGTCTTGTGGGGGTTTCAGTAGCTTTGGTATCACTTTACTTTCATAGATGTTTATGATTTTCCAGATTTCAATCATGGCTCCTCAGTCTCTTCTATCTGCCGATATTGGCAATTTCAGGTGCTGTAGTCTTTCTTTGTAGCTGAGATGTTTGATGGGGCGGACACATTTTGTTGCATGATGCTGTACCGATTCAATGAGCTTAATGCATTTCTTTAAGTATGGACACCGGAATTGATTAGCATATTCTAACTGTGATCCGACGTGACTGCAGTAAAGTTCCTTGAATGTTTCACTATCAATATGCTATCAATATGCTTAAATGTTCTTTTTACAGTTCCCATTATGGAATTTGCTCTATTAGCTTTGGTTGAGTATGCTGGTTGAATTTTAGTATTGAGTCACTACTATTATACCTACATACCTCACTACTATTATACCTACATACCTCACTACTATTATACCTACATACCTCACTACTATTATACCTACATACCTCACTACTATTATATCTAGGTCTTTGACATTATCTACAAACTTCAATTCATCGTTTCCTAATGGTAACCAATCAAAAATCTTGAAAGGTTTCATCAAATATTCCAAAATTCTTTGCCAAGCAGCAGAACTGGAACGTTCATATAAATATACTAAATACACCCTGGAGAAGAGATTGATAACATATAGTAATTCAATTGATTTGGCATCATGCCTTTCCTAGGAAATTTTTTAAAAAAGAAAAAAAAATAGCATTCCAAGGGAAATTATGAATCACTGCCACCCATATATGCTGTGTTGGGGGTGATCAATTAAAAAATTGGAAATGGGGTGATCAATGAATAAGTTACTTCTCTCGCATTTTGTTGGGCTGTGATCACTAAAAAAAAGGTCTGAATTTACAAAAAACAAATGGGCACAAACTAGTGTCCAATTTAGCATAAATTTACATTGCATATTGAACCTCGAAAAACCTATTTAGGAGGGGGGTTCAAAAAACAAACAAAAAAACGTTTTCCCTACTCATTGAGGAGAGTGTGTGTGCAAAATTTCAAGTTTCTACTATGAATGGTTAGGGCTGGGCAAAGTCCGGATACATAGAGATAGATACATATAAATGTCAGAACACCTGAATAACCTAAACCCAGCAATAAGCCAGTGTTGTGGGTAGTGGTGATTAAAACACAACTGATTTGGCATCAGATGGGCTGGATGCCGAAAATGTATCAAACACAGACAGTTTTGACCTTAAGAATACAACATGAAGAACTGGACAAATTCCAGCTCAATAGCGTCCAAAGGTATCTTAGGTCGATATCTATGGAATCCAAGTTCCTTGTTTCTGATCCATGTCCAATTTGTTCTTCAGAAGCAGATATAAACTTAAGAACTTTTCCATGAAAATCATGAATGCCTACCATTATCCTATAGTCTGGGGGCAACAGTCATTGTGTGGCTTCTTTGATGATACAAATGTGGGAGTGGTGTCAATCTCTTTGCTTTAATGAGTAAAATATGAATATTAATGGTGATGAGTTCAAACATTGTTAGGAGGCCCAAAACCAAGATGTCAGCCAAAATGGCTACCAAAAATGGCTACCAAAAATGGCTACCAAAAATGGCTACCAAAAATAAATAAAGTTCATGTTGGTCTATTTGTGATGATAGAAGTGTGGAAGAGGTCTCAATTTATTCATTTTGATGCATAGATTATAAATAACAATGGTGTTAGATTCAAAAATTGTCAGGTGGCCTATAACCGAGATGGCGGCCAAAGTGACTACCAAAAATAATGATAAATCATAGTCAATCTATCTTTGAGCGCCCTGTTGATTGGGGCCTAGAATACGCCGACTGCATCTCCTGCAGAGGGGTAAGAAACCCCCCAACAGTGGACACCTGTTTTGCAGCAAAGTTGCAAGACTCTAGTTAAGGAAAAGTAACCTTTCACCAAAGTCACAAAACTCTAGTTAAGGAAAAGTAACCTTTCACCAAAGTCACAAGACTCTAGTTAAGGAAAAGTAACCTTTCACCAAAGTCGCAAGACACTAGTTAAAAACAAATAACCTTTCACCAAAGTCGTAAGACTCTATTTAAAAAAAATAACCTTTCACCAAAGTCACAAGACTGTATTTAAAAAAAATAACCTTTCACCAAAGTCGCAAGACTGTATTTAAAAAAAATAACCTTTCACTAAAGTCGCAAGACTGTATTTAAAAAAGATTTTAAACTGATTTTGGCTTTAAACGACCCATCAAGGGTTGATATGCTGCTAAACAAATCGCTCAATCTATGAAACAATCTATTTTTGATGATATAAATGTGCAAGAAGCCTCAATCTATTCGTTTTAATGTGTAGATTATAAATATCAAAGGTGTTAAGCTCACAAATTATTATTAGATGACCCATAACCAAGATGGTGGCTAAAATGGTCAGTGCCAGAAAGTAATGAAAATTCTTATTTAGTCTATTTATGATAATACAAATGTACAAGAGGTCATAATTTATTTGTTGTAATGTGTAGATTGTTTGTTGTGTGGATGTAAGGGAATCCGACAGAATGGTAAATTTGATTAGACAATGTGGAAAAGAAAGATTGAGAAAGGTGTGTTACGTCTCAAACATATTTATTATCATGAAGATAAGCCTTTATGCATTTTGTCATCGTGAAATGACATCATCAGAGGAGAATTGAACATAGCAGGGACGTGCCCCCATCCATGTTGTATAGTGGAAATGAAGTGATCTAGTTTGTCCAGTTGGAAACTATTTATGGTGCACTGGCTGGTTGTGGGTTAGGGAAGTCAATGTGGGCGGGGTTAGGGAGCGTGGTGTTTAATGAATTTAGTATGTCTTGTGTGGACTTTTAAAGTAGGTTTAATTGGGTATTTATGACTCTTGGTGAATCTGTATGTGGAGTTGTTTTTGGGGGTCATGATATGTGTCTGTGTAGATAAGACATACTCTGATTAAACACCATGAAATGCATAAAGATTTATCTTCATGATAATAAATATATTTGAGACGTAACACACTTTTCTCAATCTTTCTTTTCCACTTTGTCAAATTTACCAGTGTGTAGATAAATAAATAATAAATAATAATGGTTTTAAGCCTAAAGATTTTCAGGTAGTAACCAAAGAGTTGACATATATAAATAATATGTTTATTACACATTTTTAAATGTGGAGATCATTGGTATGTAATATAAGTATGAAAGAAATCCCACAAGAGGGGAGTTAACATTATAAAATCTAGGTTAATACGATTAACCTAATCTAATTTTGACTCTGTTAAATCTTGAAAATTTAATTAAATTTAGTATTGAAAATGAACATTTCTACCCTGCCAAAGGACTCTTTAGGTAATTGCTGGAGTACTAACATATAGTTAGAAGTCCAACACTGCTACTATGCCCTAATGTCTTTTTTACCTTTATTTAGAAACAAAAACAAAAAGATACAAATTATACCTAGCTAACAATATTAAAAAAAAAATAACTAATTACATTCTTTCATAAAGAAAAAAGCAGTTTTTACATAGCTAGTTTAATGAGATTTTTAAAATATAGTTGTTTTGTGGCTTATAATTAAGAAAAAAGTGTCCCCAAATTCTTGCCAGATAGAAATTTATTGGATACAGTCAGTTATAAATTGTGACGACGGTGCTGTCCATGAGATCGAACCAGAGACCTCTGCCAAACCACAGCCGAAGAGACTTTGCATGGCAGCACTGTTAAAACATCCAGGCTTCCCGCTAATGTTTTGCTGTGCCAGGCACATTGCATATGGGAACTTGAATCATTCCGTAGTAGGATATAAGTGGCTCATTATGAGGAGTGGAGATAATTCGCTTTTGGTGTAAAGTGATTTCGAGAGAAAACAATGTGTTTTCCGGTGTTGTGCTGAAAGGGCCAGGGGCATCATAAATTGGCCTTAGAGTTACAAATCGCTTCATACCTGGAAAAATTCTTGTATCTGGTGGAAGAAGAGGATATCTCCCGAGAGCTAGGATCATGATGTCAGAATCAGGAGAAAAAATATGCAATGTTTTGATTCCTTTTTGAGCCACAAAAACCATGCAGAATTATTTTAGTATCTGCTTTTTCTTGTGTAGTTTTCAACATTGTAACATCAGTGTGTGTAACTGCTGCATTTTATTGCCAACTAACAACAACATTCTTTTTGTGCCCAGTACCATATTTAATAAAATAATCTGCAAGAAATTTGGTCAACTCGTCTTTTGTTTTCTCGTGTGACAGCAATTTCCACAGTGTAGTATTACTTACGTTTGTTGCTGGCTGTATCTTGTACTGGGTTCTACCAGTAGTTTTTTGCCAGTGATCTCTAATAGCAGTTTTTAAAGATCCATCTTTTTAGGAATCAAATATAAGATGAATTTCTGTGTAAGAAGTTGCTGAAAAATATCCCAAAGTCTTGGCATGTTTTTACTGAAACTAGTTTGGTAATGGTATGCAATTGTGTCATACCATTGACAATTGCAACCATCTCAGAGACAGATATTGCTGATGTTGAACTAATTTGAATTGACTCACTACTGCAAGTAATCAGTAAACATCTTTTGGGGAAGATTTTCTACAATCTCAGTAAGTTTATATTTAGCCAAACAATTATGCATGCTTCCATTTTGAGCAAAAGGTGATTTGGGAACAGTGGAAAATTCATACTTACTTAAACACAGTTATGTAATGTTCTTGTTGTGTTTAGTGCCTTTGTTCATTTTGTTGTTCTTTCTGTTCTAGCTGTGTGAGATTAGAATGCGTTTGATTCATAACCGTGTTTAAGCATGTTAAGAAAAGAAGACGGAACGAAAGACACGTGTTGATCAGGGATATTGCCTGTGTAGAACTGAGCCTTCCCTGTTCCCACATCCGCTCCGCATTTACTGGGACCGGAAACGGAATGGGGGCTACTGGAAGCTTGCTTTGGCATGTTTATTGATTTAACATATACATACATTACTTATTGATCTAACATGCATATATATAAACATTACAATGTCTACATAATGTCTTGATATGGAAGCTATCACGAGTCTGGAAAATAGGGAAATATTGGACATCATTTCAATTACGTTCCCTTCTATGTTTATGTTTAGTTTTTTGGCAGCTGATTTGCAACATTTTAACTTCAACTTCTTCATAGGTGACCAAAATGTTTTAGAGTTTGTCTCACTACGTTCTTTCACAAAATCGAAGACCATTTGCTTACCAGCCCCTTTGACTATTCCTATATCATGTTCTGTACCATAGTGAAGAGGTGCATAAATGAAGATAGATAGATAGATAAACGAAAAGAAAAAATCGGAAGTTCAAAATATACAGATTGAAACTAACTAAAACAATCGACTGAACCCTTTTGATAAACAAGAGTGATGCTTTTGATAAACAAGAGTGTTGCTTTTGATAAACAAGAGTGTTGCTTTTGATAAACAAGGGTGATGCTTTTGATAAACAAGAGTGTTGCTTTTGATAAACAAGAGTGTTGCTTTTGATAAACAAGAGTGATGCTTTTGATAACATCAAAGGGTGACTCAGGAGGAAAGGAAGTACAAGTCTAAACATCGACTAAGAACAGAAATCTGTTTAATAAACGAGCAATGGGTTAAATCAAAGTAGCCAAAATTCAAAATATATAGACTAAACAAGGTGAACAAATTTAACCCTTAGAAACCATAAACAAGGACAGTATAAATAGGACTGACAGAGCGAAGACAAGAGAGAGTGTCCCCCAAATACAGACTGAGAGTCATCTCCGAACCACCTCGACCCGCTCTCATGGGAATATCTGTGTGTGACAAGAACCTCTGTAGAATTACGAATAAACAGTATATTCTTTAGCCAGAGAAATCGTCTCCATCTCAATCCTTCGTTACATTTCAGACCAATTCTTTCCAGAGACCAGCGTCTGTCATCCCGATGTCCGGACACACCAGTGCAACAACAACCAGCGCCAAAAGCAAACAAGGAGTATATATACCCATTATATAACACTGACACAGCTCCAGAGAGTTCAACAACATCTACAACACCCCATAACATTACAGTTCTACTGCAGCAAAAACCTGTTGAGTGACTAGGTGTATTAATTGAGTGTTTTTGCACACAGATTAATTGTAGATCCAAAAGCCATTTTCAAAAGAATTACATTCTTATCTTGTCATTTCCTCAGTTTCAAAGAGGAACTGTGATGTTGGTTCGCCTGGTTTGTTGAACATACCCCTGTAAATCGTTCAGTTTCTCGAGCAATACGGGTCAGTTCTACATCTGCTAGAAAAGATCTTGTCCTGGCTGACTCGTTGGGAGTTATTCCTGTCAATCCTCCTTGCATTTTCATCCTTTTGTTCTCATGTTCCAATGATTCAGCAGCACCAAGTGTGGACAATGGAACTGCACTCTTATTTACCAGCCAATTGCCTTCTAAGAATTGATTCCAGATTAAAGGGTCTGAAGTCTCCAGTTCATTCATTTCAGACAGATACAATGTTATTCGCATGTAGTTCTGGTGGTCGATTGCAAAAAAAATATTTTACAAAACATTTAAGAGCTGCTAAGGAAAATGTAGTATAACGCCAATCTGCGTTTCTTCACGTCGATACAAGAGGGATGATGCGAGAAAGGGAAAGAGAGAAGATGATGATGACGTCTCTTTCCGGGTCTGTTGACGGGAGCTAATCTTTCTGTGGAGGGAAATAATTTTGGAGAAAAGACTCTCCCACGTGGTGGAGAGAAAAGACGAAAAAATTCAGGTTCTTCAATTGGAAATCTGTGGTTTTATTTCCGTCGATATAAGAGTCTCTTCTGGGCCGGTTCGCGGGTTACTTCCGGCTCTCTCCTCCCTCAACCCTGATGGACAGGGGGCCTCTTTGAGTGACCTGTCACTAACGGCATCAGATCTCAACCCTCCTTATTTTCAAATCTGGGCCCCTTTTAACGGCCCCCGGTAATATGATCTGTCCATTTTGTCATGTACGCAGTTTAACACAAATTCCTAGCCCCGGTAATAAGAGATGGGCTTTTTGGTCACGTACACACGAACACAGAGTGCATTTCGTTACCAAAGCAACCAGTCTAAGCTTCTTACAGCTTTTACAAAGAGCAACATCATTTCCACAATATCCATGTAGGTACGTGTGAAATTGAATACTGGCTCATTTTTTCCTCATCCATCACAAAACTGACAGTTTTTCTAGAATCTCCTGGTTTTTCACATTATATAGCAGTCTGAGATGAGCTTCCTTTATGTCAATTTCTTCTCCGTTGTTTAAAGTATTCTGAACTGTTAAGTAAGTATTATGAGTTATTCCCCTTAGGCAGGCGAGTTCTTATCAACTTCCGGTAGGGGGCACTGTTTTATGTTCTGGTGAAAGAACAGCCATATTGGCATCGTGTTTTTAGTAGATCAGAGAGTTCGAGGAGACACATGTGTGAATCGTTGACTGCGGTCATTTTATAAATAAAGGATCTGCGAGTACATTTTCTGTTTGCTTTTTTAATCTGTTAATATCTGTCATTAAAGCAACCTTACATGAACATTTGAAATATGCGTTACTATATGCTTCAAAACATTGGAGAATTTTGTTGACCAAACTCATCAAGTAATAGCATCATAAAAGAAGACAGAGTTGTAATATGAGCATCTAAGCCTCTGCGAACATGTTTACCTATGGAGGGTCCTGCTTGTTGCCGGCACAGGAATTTGTTGTGAATAATTAGCCGAATCTATTGTATGAGAACTGGACCTTCTTGTGGAGGGTAATTACTTTGTGGTGCACCGGGGTGAATTCTTTATATTTCTCCATAATACTGGCGGTAAAAAGTGGGTTGAAATTGACTCCATTCGGTTAGCGATCAATGGCTGGAATGGGAAACTAACAACGAGAGATGGACGAAAGACAAATGGCAATTTTGAAAGAGACAAGCATTTTTATTTATTTATTTACGGGTTGAAATTTAGTTTGTGTGTGTGCATATTTAAAAGTCTGAGTGAGTGTGTGTGTGTAAATAAGATTTGTTTTGTGTATTAAAGAGTTCAAAGTTTGTGGCATCGGACGGGCAGGATCATTGTAGGCAACAGAGCCCTGAAAAACACGGCCGTTCGTTTTGAAGACTGGAGAAAAAGAGGCTGATTCAAATCTCATGCCTGTCACGTGATTAATTGCTGGCCACTCATTGGCCATTGTTACGAGGTCGTGTGTGGGATCAGGGAACCAACCCTTAATCACGGGGGACAAATCCGCTTCGACTTGCTACATACCTTCTATGTTCTGCTGAGCTGTAGCTGTGTTATACAGATTACTTTCTATCCACAGCCTGGAATACTGCTTCCACAAATAAAGTCTCCAATGGTATGCAATTCGCCAATGATAATGAGCAGTTCGCCCGGTTTTAATACCCATTTTCTTTGGCAGTCTCCTTTTGCCATTTCTAGCTGTTTGAGAGGTTTATACAATGCCATGTCTACAGACACTACTACTTTACTGCCTGATCCAACTACACAGGAATTGATTTTTTCCAAACATTTCATTAAGGTAAGCTGAACCGAATGATCTGTAGGTGATGCAGCAATCAAAGGTAACATGGACACTTTCGTCATTGGTTTTGTTTCACCTATTAAAGACATGTAGCCAGACCAAGTTGGAGATTGATTGATTTGTTTAGCGGCATATCAACCCTTGATGGGTCATTTAATGCTGAAATCAGTTTAAAATTCCCCAAAATAGAGCCTTGCAACTTTGGTGAACGGTTATTTTTTTTAAAATAAAGTCTTGCGACCTTGGTGAAATGTTTTTTGTTTCTTTTTTAACTAGTGTCTTGTGGTCAAAGGTTATTTTTGTTGTTTTTTAAATAGTATCTTGCGACTTTGGTCAAACGGTTAATTTTTTTAACTAGAGTTTTGCGACTTTGGTGAAAGA
>VCCN01006637.1:732951-746656 GCA_006491835.1 Architeuthis dux
AATGTTCCAAAAGGGGGCAGCAGTCCAAAAAATGTGGGAAACACTGATATAGAGCATAAAATAATCAACATGACTGGCCAATGTTTTGCTGGAGGCACAATGGAATGAGTGCCAGTTTGTATTACTTATATACCAGGCTTATTCACTTATCTCATTATGTCTGCATTTCAAAACTTGTTACTTCCGACAGGTTCACGTCTGGATTCTCACAACTGGCACAGTTTTCTTATCATTCATGGAATTTCATATTTCTGACAGCCGAACATCGTTACAAACACGGAAAATGAACCCCGATTTCATCATTTCTTTCCTCTTCTATTTTTTAACTTTTCATTTCATATACATTTTTTCTATCTTCCTTGATTACCTGTGTCAACAAAGTTGGAAGAGGTATATGTATTCACTCATGTCTGTCCGTCTGTCCACACAATATCTCAAAAAGTTCTCTATGAATTTCAATGATATTTTGTAAAAGGGAGGGCATTACATTTTGATCCAGTAATTTTGATCCAGGAATCTTTTACAGTTACCTTCCGTGCATCATAGTTATATGCCTGTCCACACAAAATCTCCAAATGGTCTCATTGAATTTCAATGAAATTTTCTGGCAGTGTAGGCTATGGAGCAAGGATGAATTGATTAAATTTGGGGAGGATCCAGAAATCTTTTTGTAGTTACTGTTAAGTAAGTATCATGAGTTATTCCCCTTAGGCAGAAGAGTTGTTATCCACTTCCGCTAAGGGGTGCTGTTTTACGTTCTGGTCAACGAGCAGCCATTATTGCATTGTGCTATTAGTAAATCAGAGAACTCGGAAGGACACATGTGTGTGAATCGCTGACCACGGTCATTGTGAATATATGAATAAAGGATTTCTGTGAATACGTAATCTTTTGTTGTATTTTGTATCTGTTAATATCAGTCATTAAACCAAGTTTACAGTTACCTTCCCTGCATCAGAGTTATATATGAATTGATTTTTATCCAGTTTGTAGCGGCAATGGCGTTGGCAGAGGTATGCGCTCTCTGAGTGCTTTCTAGTTTTTTTATTACTAGGTTTTAATTTTTATACTCTTTTCATGTTTTTGTTCCTATTTTCTTTTTTCCTCTCTTTCTCTTCATTTAATTCTTTTTGTCTTTTTTGTTTGTCTTCTTTTTCTCCAATCTTTTTTCTTCTTTCTTTCTTTTTTTTTCTCACTTTGTTGTTCCTTTTTTTCACACCCTGCTTCTCTTCTTGTCTCATTCACTCTTTCTTCTTCATATTTTTGTAAACGTTTCCTTCATGTCCTTTTGATTCTATTCTTTCTTCCTTTCTCTTACTCTTTCTTTTTTCTCTTTCTTTTCCCTTTCTTTTTCTTTCTTTCCTAACTTGCTCTTTCTTTCTTTCTCTTACTTTCTTTCTACATTTCTATCCTTTACTAATTTTTACTTTCTTTCTTAATATCTTTCTTTCCTTTACTCCTTCGTGCTTTCTTTCCCATTTCCTTTCCCTTTCTTTCTTTCATTCTCACATTCTCCTCTTCTCCCTGAGCATTTACCCTTTATAAAATAAGACATACAAATTCCAGCCCATAAATCTGACTGACCTACAACAGGTGTAAGTAATTAATCATTGTAAATGGCATCAAATGTTTAATCTTCTCATCTTTGAAATTGATGCTTTAAAAAATGAAAAAAACAAAATGTTTGCCAAGTAATCACAAGTTTTATTGGCAGCAGACATCCATTTGCTTTCTTGTCATCAACTAATTCAACTCATTTTATTCCTTGTTCACAAATTAAATCATTAAATCATCTTTCATTTTTCGTATCAAATATTTTGATTCATTTTGTTTTCATCTTCAGTTTATTTGGTTGCATTAAAATAACTGAGAAGTTCAGTCAGGTCCTAAGATTCAGGAGTTTATTCTCCCATTCTGACTTGTCTTTATCAGATCATTATCAGATTCATTCATTAAATAAGACTCAGTGTATTTTTGATTCACACAAAATAATCTGTCAACAGTGACAACTGTTTATCAGGAGAATTAATCAGAGCATTATATAATTACCAGCTACTGTATTGGACGATATATAAGACCCCATCAAAATGGCTCTAAAGGCAAATGTAATTGTCCAGCCCCACATTAAGGAGGAGTTTAAAAAACACTTTCTGATGAATGAGAGGAATTCACTGAAATGCATTAAATACAGTATGTCATACCAAATAAATTTGGTTGAATTCTTTGACTAATTTCATTTATTTAGTTGCATAAAAATGACCGAAGATTCAGGAGGTTATTCTGGCATTTACAATGACTTCACTTTCAGATCATTATCAGATTCATTCATTAAATAAAAATCAGTGTATTTTTGATTCGTACAAAATGATCTGTCTACCAAGAAACCAGGAATTCCAGAATTTTGCTGAATATGTCTTCTCTTCTTTTTGTCTGTATCCAAAAATAGATTTTACTTTGAATGCTAATAAAATCCGTCAAAATTGCACAAGTTCTTCTCCTTTGACAAATCCTTATTTCTCCTGGCTGTTATTCCACTCTTGGACTTTCTGTAGACTTTCTCCGCAGATGTTTTAAGAGTTTGTAAGGTACACCATTCATTCCTGATGCACTTTTTTGCTCATGTCTTCCTGACAACATTTCTCACCTCTGACAAAAAAACTAAAAGCAGAAGTGTTGAAAACCACTTTTGGTGCTTTTGGTTTTCTCTAGACTCTCACAGATACGTTACTCTGTAATTCAAGGCAGAGATGTTCTTCATTTGGTATTTTTTTTACTTCATACTTTAAGTATACTATTATAGAAACCGTCAACAAAAACTGTCAACCAAAACTGTCAACATAGGTTTCTTCAAGTTTTAAGTTTGGCTGGCTATCTAAGTATATATGTGTCACATGCTGAAAATTTAAACATTTACTTATAATGCCTATAAAAAACTTTTTTTTTTAACTTCCCCCTAAATAGTTTTTTTTTGGGGGGGAGGGGCTCAATTTACAATGTAAGCTTATGCTAAATTGGTTCCTTAGTTTGTGTCCGGCAGCATTCATGCTTGTTTTTTTTTTAAATGCAGACTTTTTTTTAGTGATCACTGCCCAACAAAACGTGATGAAGTAACTTTAAGTTTGTCAGACACTCTGTGACATTTTAAATAAATTGCTATGTTACCCATGTCATAAAGAAATGACGGCTCTCTTTAAATAACTTTGCAATTGCGTTGTACTTAAAGAATATCAAAATCAGGTTTGGTTAGTCACTCAATAGGAACCGTCATGTGACCAACATCTTTTGGCAGCATGCCATGTTGGGGGTGAACAATTAAAAAAATTGGAAAAGGTGATCAGTGAATAAGTTATTCCTCTTGCCATTTGTTGGGCAGTGATCAATAAAAAAAGTCGCAATTTTTAAAAAACAAGCTTGAACACTGCCGGACACAAACTAAGGAATCAATATAGCATAAACTTACATTGCAAATTGAACCATGACTTTTTTTTTTAGGGGAGAATTTAAAAAAAAAACTTTTTTCTAGACATAATAAGGAGATGAGAGAGAGAGGAGGTAACTTGTTCATTAACCACCCGTTTTTCCAAATTTTTAATTGATCACCCCCAACACAGCATGCTGCCAAAAGACGTTGGTCACGTGACGGTTTCTATTGAGTGACTAACCAGACCTGTTTTTCTTTGTTCTCAAATAACATTTTTGGCAAATTAGTCTGGATCTTTTCTGAGAGCCTCCATTGCTTGTTTCTTTCCTCTTGTTCCTGACATTTCATTATATTCTCCGCCTACAAAATGGTTAGCGCAGCCTGGCTTTTAATTTAGGAAATTCTTCCCATGGATGTGTGTAGACGTGTAGACATGTGAATGTGTGTGTGTACATACATACGTACACACATTGTGACTCACACACATCTACATTTTTTCTTCATTTCTTCCATCTAGGTTGGTAGATGCTTCCATCTTCTCAAAGTTTGGAGAATATTTATTATTTAAATTTAAACTTTACATTCTGTGACATTTTAAATGAATCGCTACGTTACCCATGTCTTCAAAAAATGATGGCTCTATTTAAATAACTTTGCAATTGCGTTGTACTTAAAGAATATCAAAATCAGGATTGGTTAATCACTCAATAGAAACCGCATTACGGTTTGGAATAATTTTACCGGCGAATCAGCCCCACCTCAAAGTTATCAATATTCATGAATTCTGTCATCTTTCTCACCACCCACGTTGGAGAGCGCTTTCTTCGGTATGGACCAAAATGTTATATTTCCCTCCACAGAATTCTCATCTCTCCCGTACATGTAAAACTGGCATTATACTACACTCACTCAATGGCATTTCACTACCAAATGAGTAACCTCACAGGAGAGTATATGTTCATGCATGAGCAGTAAGGTCACTCTGATTGGTTGCTAAGTTACATTAATACTGCGCAGTTGGTTCTCGAGATATTCAAAAAGGCTTGATACATTCCATACAGACCTTGTATATAAGAAGATAGGGTTTATTAAATAGATGCTGTATAAATATTAAATAGATACTTTATAAATATTAAACAGATACTGTATAAATAGACAAAATGTTTATGCCAAATATATAAATGTTGAAATACATGTGCGTATTTGTATATTTGAGATAAATCTTTTCAAAGTACTTTTGTTTATTAAATATTTGATGTCAGATTGGATATTCTCATTCAGTTGATCACAAGGACATCTTTAATCAATTCATGTTGTTATACCAGTCAGACTTTGGGTGACCTCTATATCTCTTTCCCTCAATATATCCTTTTAGTAGTGTTCTGTAGATGCTATTTGGTCTTACCAGGTAGAGGCATCAAAATGTGCAGATTTTGAATGTTGAGGATGAGACCACAAGCTGAAACTCTGCCCTTAGCTAAGCAACCATACCTTCATCTACCACCGGTTCAGCACGTGGCCTTTCCCCCAATGTTCAAAATCTGTGCATTTTGACGCCTCTACCTGGTATTTTAATTTATTAATCACTGCTACCTACAACACAGGTTTATTGTTGGGTTTAGGTTATTCATGTGTTCTGACATTTATATCTATCCATGTATCCAGACTTCGCCCAGCCCTAACTGTTCATAGTAGAAACTCAAAATTTTGCACACACACCCCTCAATGAGTAGGGAAAATGTTTTTTTTTGTTTTTTAAAAATTTCCCTCCAAAATAGGTTTTTAGAGGGGGAGTTCAATATGCAATGTAAGTATAAACAGTCCTATCTTACCCACTTGACATCCTTTTTGGTTGTATTTTTAAAATAAACTGTTCTTCATACACTTATAAAACCCAGGGTATAATTTACTTACTTCTAAAACCCTACTACCAATAGTATAACACAATATACAAAGTAAGTTTATGCTAAATTGGTCATTAGTTTGTGCCCGCTTGCTTTTTGAAAATTCAGACCTTTTTTAGTGATCACAGCCTAGCGAGAGAAATAACTTATTCATTGATCACCCCCAACACAGCATATATGGGTGGCGGTGATTCATAATTTCCTTTGGAATGCTAGTATAATTTATAGTAAAAAGGTTGAACTCTGGTAAATACTATTTTAAACCTAAACACTCTTTGTTACATAGTAGGTATAAATAATACTTATTATATATTATTATTCAAACTTTCATAAACGTTACTTTCTTTTCTCTATGTATAGAAGAAATGCTATAGAAAAGCAACTTTATAGAAGAAATGCTATAGAAAAGCAACTTTATAGAAGAAATGCTATAGAAAAGCAACGTTATAGAAGAAATGCTATAGAAAAGCAAAACTTACAACAACTGCATGCTAAATGCAAGCGTGATCTCAATGAACTCAATGAAATAAGATAATATTTTTATTTACTCAATTTACAGTAGAAAAAAAAGTAATAAAATTTCATTAAAAAAAATTACTCTGGTTTGTTAAACCAAATCTTAGCCCAGATGTTTTTACAAACTTGTAATTCTGTAACGTAACAAAGAAATTTCTGTTGTCTGCTTTATTTGTTACAAAATCCGACACTCTTACATGCTTGGTGTCAATGTGACAAATATAATGCAGTGACAGATTTGTTACAAAATTCCATGCTTCTTTACCCCTATAGAGTAAGAATATGTACCCCTATTGTAAGAGAACCATATGATACTTGAAAGGACTTACTGTCCTATTGTAGTCTGGGGGTGAGGCAATGAGCCCCCAAATTAGATGTCCAAAATATCTTAGTTTTCTTTCCCTGAAGATGTTGATCAGTTTCCTTTTTTCATTCATTCTTTGAAGCACTTCATCGATTGTTGTCTTCTCGGTCAATGACAGTTTCAACATTTTTCTGTGTGACCACATCTCAAATGATTCCATTCTCTATTTCATTTTATCTTGAATATTTCTGAATAAGAATAGAAATACTACTTTCAAGTATTAGCTGGCCAAAATGTTCACTTGGTTTATTAAGTAAAAATAAAAGCACATTTTTTATTTTTGACATTAACTTCATTGAACAACATGTTCACTGTTTCGTTCCACTATTTTCTTCTGTCTCTCAGGCAACTTCATAATTCCATCCTCCCAGAACTTCATCTTCTTCTTCAGGATCCGCGTCTATCGACATTGGGTGACACTGTGGTCCTCCCCTTTTTCCTGTCCATTGTTTTTCTTACTACACATTCATACTGCAATCCGGTCCATTCTTTGATGTTTGTTATACCAATTATACTTTGGACAACCTCTATTTCTCTTTCCATCAATTATTCTAGTAGTGTTCTGTGGATGTTATTTAGTCTTATGAGATGTCAAAATATCTTAGATTTCTTTCCCTGAAGATGTTGATCATTTTTCTTTTTTTCATTCATTCTTTGAAGCACTTCTTCATCGATTATTGTTTTCCCAGTCAATGACAGTTTCAACATTTTTCTGTGTGACCACATCTCAAATGCTTCCATAGGTTTTTCAAGTGTTGTTGTTACCGTCCATGTCTCTGCTCCATAGTATAAGGTACTCCATACATAGCATTTTAAAATTCTTTCTCTTGTTTCAAGATTGATGTTTAAGGACATCTTTAATAAATTGCCATCTTGATTTCAAGATGGCCATAGTATTTCTACTTATCCTAAATAACGAGTCAACAAAGCAGTCTAAGTGAACCCACAGAAAAATCACTTAAGTTAACAATGTCTATCATAGACTATGAGATGTTTTAGTTTATGCAGCTGACAATATTAAAATTATTGTCCGGATGTCATGTAGTCCCTGTATGAAAAAGATGGGATTTTTCACTCAGATGAAGCTTGTTAAAGCATGGTGTATTTTCAGCATTCACCATCAAGATTATAATATATGAAAATAGGCAAGTATTCACCCGTTAACTATATATCAAACATTTGGTTAGATAGAGAGGAGAAGAATGCAACTCAATGAATACACAATAGAAGAATTTAAATCTAACTAGAATGATATTTTAATAATAATTAACAATCAATAAGAGGCTATGCATGCAGAAGAAAACTGGTAAATAGTATTCAAGAGGCAAAACCTCCAAAGACTGGTAATAGCATTCAAGAGGCAAGAGCTCAAAAGACTGGCAATAGAATTCAAGAGGCAAAACCTCAAAGGACTGGCAATAGCATTCAAGAGGCAAAATCTCAAAAGACTAGTAATAGCATTCACGAGGCAAGACCTCAAAAGATTGGTAAATAGCATTCAAGAGACAAGACCTCAAAAGATTGGTAATAGCATTCAAGGGGCAAGACTTCAAAAGACAGGTAATAGCATTCAAGCAGCAAAACCTTAAAGGAATGGCAATAGCATTCAAGAGGCAATACCTCAAAAGACTGGTAATAGCATTCAAGAGGCAAGACTTCAAAAGATTGGTATTAGCAATCATAGGGCAAGTCCTCAAAAGACTGTTAACACCATTCAAGAGGCAAGTTCACAAAAGACTTGTAATAGCATTCAAGAGCTAAGGCATCAAAAGACTGGGAGTAGCATTCAAGGGTCAAGTCCTCAGAAGACTGGTAGTAGCATTCAAGAGCTAAGGCATCAAAAGACTGGGAACACCATTCAAGAGGCAATACCTCAAAAGACTGGTAATAGCATTCAAGAGGCAAAACCTCAAAAGACTGGCAATAGCATTCAAGAGGCAAAACCTCAAAGGACTGGCAATAGCATTCAAGAGGCAAAACCTTGATAGATTGGTAATAGCATTCAAGGGTCAAGACTTCAAAAGACTGGTAATAGCATTCAAGAGGCAAGTCCTCAGAAGACTGGTAGTAGCATTCAAGAGCTAAGGCATCAAAAGACTGGGAACACCATTTAAGAGGCAATACCTCAAAACACCGGTAATAGCACTCAAGAGGCAAAACCTCAAAGGCTGGCAATAGCATTCAGGATGCAAGACTTCAAAAGACTTCAAGAGTTTTTTCTAGACATAATAAGGAGTAAATGTTTAAATTTTCGGCTCTCTAATGGCATCACGCCCTTCACCTTATGCTATTTTACTCATAACTTGGGAGAGAAATGGATTCATGTCTTTCCCAAGGGCATTAGTATAAAATGAACACAAACTGTCCCGGCCAGAATTTGAACTCCATTTGAGTCCATTCTTCGTGCTTTTACCCAATCAACCACGCCACACCTTCAAATAATCGTAATAAAGGGAATAAACACATGTAGGAGGTTCACAATATGAATAATTAGAACTACATGGTGTTAAAAAGACAGTACAGAAAGCATATTTGTTGTTAGAAATGAAACCTTTTTAATTCATTGACATGTTTCGTCGCATTGTGACTTCTTCAGAATTTCATGCAACACAACAAAGTCAATGAAAGTTGTTGTGTAAGTCTTTTTGAAAGTCCCAGTGGATGTAAAAATGTTCACAGAATAAATGATTGAAATCTTCATTGAAAACTGAAAAGAAAAGATTAGAATGTCAAGGAATACTTACGACAGGTAAAGTAGGTGTCTTGTTCAAAGCAAAAAAGCGAAATTTCCTTTTACCTCCAAATAGTTTTATTCCATGGGCGGTCAAATTGAAATAAGCAAGGGTTCCTAGTTCGTGCCAATCTTAAATAGGCTAGGCACGAACGTAGTTGTAGACACCCAGCTCACTTTACATTTTGCCAGCGGCAGTAAAAATCTATGTTTGTTATTTTATTTCATAATTAAACAGTCTAAATATCTATAATTTTGTATACTAACGTCTTTCTGTTTATTCTTTTACTTGTGTAAATTTTGCTGTGTACAAAACCGTGGTATTCGTACACAAGTCAAAAAGGCATGAAATAAAGCAGAGTTTTTTTATAGTCACTACAACTGTGAGTAATTTTCTACAAAATAAACACAGCCACCCCTTTTCAAGAATTCTTGGCACAGCCCCTTCAAGATTTTGTTTTCTTTAGTTTCTATTGGTTTATCGCTGGGTTTAGGTTATTCATGTGTTCTGACATTTATCCCAGCCCTAACTGTTCATAGTAGAAACTTTGCACTGTATTTGATGGCATATAAGACCCCCCACTTATTTCAGCTGGGAATATTAAGAAAAAATACATTTCAGTGAATTCCTCTCATTTTTTCAGCCAGTTTTCTTTTTAGTTCCTCCCTAATGTGGGGCTGGACAATAAAGGTTTTTGGGGGAAATAAGAGGGTCTTATATACTGTCAAATATGGTAGCTGGTAATTATATAATGCTCTGGATAATTCTCCTGATAAACAGTTGTCACTGTAGACAGATCATTTTGTATGAATCAAAAATGCACTGAGTCTTATTTAATGAATGAATCTGATAATGATCTGATAAAGAGAAGTCAGAATGGGAGAATAAACTCCTGAATCTTAGGACCTGACTGAACTTCTCAGTTATTTTAATGCAACTAAATAAACTGAAGATGAAAACAAAATGAATCAAAATATTTGATACGAAAAATAAAAGAAGATTTAATGATTTAATTTGTGAACAAGGAATAAAATGAGTTGAATTAGCTGATGACAAGAAAGCAAATGGATGTCTGCTGCCAATAAAACGTGATTACTTACTTGGCAGACATCTTGTTTTCTCATTTTTTAAAGGATCAGTTTAAAAGATGAGATGATTAAACATTTGATGGCATTTACAATGATTAATTACTTACATCTGATATTGGTCAGCCAGATTTAAGGGTGACAATCCATACATAAAAAATTCCATCATTTCTTATGGGTACTATGTTAGTGTGGGTATATATCAGTGGCCATTGATTTTTCATGAAACCAAAACTTTGGCATGTCCACAAACTTTTTGAAAAATGTCTTTTAAATATCTTTAAAGTTGAAATTTCTTGATTATTAAAACAAAAATCATTACTAACCACGTTTCAGAAGTGTCCAAAGCCAAAAAATAATAAATATAGAAACATTAAAAACATCTATTAATTTAAATATCGTCAAGCGGCATGCAATTTAGAAGTAGCATGTCCTGCTTAATACATATCAATTATCTCCCTTGATACCCAATCTTCATAAATCGTCTGCTTGTTTGAGAGAACTATGGAAAAATAAATCTTTTTATGCTATAAAGCAATGTTTTTCTCACATCTTAGATGCAGCAAAATAACTTGTTTAGCTTAGCAATTCCTCTTAACCAATGAAAATACTAAAAAAAAACCCTGCATGTATGTTGCCATTTCTGTTCCATTGAATATCACCAGGAGACATGCAATTATAAATGTGCATGTCTCCTCTTAGCCAGATTTGTCTGATTTCGGACATTGTATCCATTTTTTTTTTTAAATCTTTATTCTACGTGGTCAATTATGAACATTTGGCAATCAGGAAGGAAACTGAGAAGATGAAGAAGTCAAACACCAAAAAAAGAAAAAAACTGGCCCTTTGTTGTTACAAGTCATTTTTAACCCATAGCGATTTCTTTTACTAATTAAAAGAAATTTTAAAAAGGCATCATTGTGTGCCATGAAATGTTTTGGCATAGGTAAGTGAAAATAATAATTATCAAAAAATAATTATCAAAATAATTATCAAAAAATAATTATCAAAAAATAAAGGTAATAATTGCAGTAAAAGTATCACATTGATAATTTTTTATAAATTTTTACAGATGAAATTTCAAGGGAAAAGAACACATTTTTAACATGATGGTCATAAACGCATGCACACAAACTATATATAATATATAAATAAATATGTCTGATTTTTGCCCGATAATGTCCGAATTTGTTTGAGTTTTGGAACCCCAGTGTCTGATTTTGAGAAAACTGTTCTGACAAGCCTGCCTCTTAGTCTCCCGCCAGTCAAAGAAAAGGTCAGTTGTATTTTCCCCCGTTCCTTTCTTTGTCACCACGTGGATGTGAACGTACCATGCTCTTTTTGATTCCCATTTCGTAAATATATTTCAAAATATCAGCCCAACCGATTGAAATGTGTGTTATAGAAGAACTTTTGAAAAATATTTTTTTCAAAAATAGACTTTGAAGGTAGAAAATCAATTACACCAAAGCTGAAATGACCTAATTTACGAAGTTCCAACAACAAATGTTGGATATTTTCAAACTAATTTATATGAAAGAAAAAAGTGATTAACAGGAAATGCTCAACTAAACAAGCTATTTTGCTGCCATATTTGCTATTTAATTTAGAAAAAAACTGTTTGGAATGAAAAAGGTTACGATGATTTAAATAATCTACATATGGCCATGCTAAAACATGAACGTTCTCAAAGACACATAAAATCCATGATCGATCTTAAAACATTCAGAAATGTTCACTTAGACTTACAATTAGATGTGGTTAAAAGACAGAGCATACAACAGCATAATGAGAAGGTTAAACAAAACAGAGGTATTCTGCGAAGATTGATTGAAGCAGTTATTTTTTTAGGCCAACAAGAATTATCATTCTGTGGTCAATTTGAATCTGATGCATCGAATAGTCATGGCAGTTATAAAGAACTTTTATATATAATCAGTAAATATGATGAAACATTGGCAGGCCCTCTAGATACAGCTTCTGTTTTCTCGGGGTCTCTCAAACAGAATTCAAAATGAATTGATCGATGCAATTCAAACAGTAATGTTGAATGAAATAGAAAATGAACTTAATCAAGCTAAATTTGTTGCTATTCTTATAGATGAAACATCCGATATATCTAACTATTCACAACTGTCAAATGTTTTGCGCTATGTTTTAAAAAACTGTGTTAAAGAGTGATTTATCGGTTTTAACGATGTTAGTGCAGACCGTTCAGTAAATGCTTTATCTAAACATGTTTTTAAATGCATTGAAACTTGGAAGTGTGAAAATAAATTAATTGCACAAAACTATGATGGTGCTGCTACAATGGCCGGGAAATTACATGGGTTGCAATCAAAATTAAAGCAGAAATATGAATCTCCGATCTTCATACATTGTTGTGCTCATGTGCTAAATTTAGTTCTTTCACAAGCCTGCTCTGCTATAAAAGAATGCAAGATATTTTTTTTCTACAATGAACAGACTGGGTACGTTTTTTATGAAATCACCTAAAAGAACCAATGCATTGGATGAGATTGTTAAAAAGAGATTTCCCAAAGCTTCAGCAACTAGGTGGGATTACTCGTCACGTCTAGTTAATCCTGCAAAAGAAAATCGTGATTTCTTAATCAGTCTTTTTGAAAACATCATAGAGAATCCTGATACATGGGATGGAGCCACTATAAATTCTGCAATTGGATTTTACCACAATTTAAAAGATCCTGATTTCCTGTTTTTATTAGAAGTATTTAGTGATATATTTTCCTTCACTGATGTTTTATTCAACATCCATCAGACTAAAAGTCTTGACATTGTGTATTGCAAAGAGCAAATAGATAAAACTAGAACCATCCTCGAAAATAAACTAGATAACTTCTCAGTGTTTTATGAAATGTTGGAAGAAGAATATGATGCAACAAGTCAAACTAAGAGACCCAGGAATAAATCTCTTGACCCACAACAACATTACAGAATGCTCTACAACAAAATTATTGGCACAATAGTTGACCAATTAAAAATAAGAAACACATCATTAGAAGAGCGTAAATTTGTCGAGCTTCTAAATTTTAGCAGAGCTAAAGAATATTGCAAAACATTTCCATTGAATGCTTTAAATTCCTTAAAAGTTATTTATGGTAGTTTTTTTGTCATAATTCGTCTTCAGAATGAACTAAATGTTGTATATTTGATGGAAGATTTTTATACAGCAAAGTGTATGTAATTTATTGCATTACATTTATACCAGTGATCTTGTTAATGCTATGTCAGAACTCTTCAAGCTTTGCAATTTGATTTTGACAATTCCTTCTACTACTGCCTCTGTAGAGCTATCATTTTCTACATTGATGAGAATTAAAACCTGTTAAGTAAGTATCATGAATTATTCCCCTTAGGCAGAAGACTTCCGCTAGGGGGCACTGTTTTACATTCTGGTCAACGAGCAGCCATTATTGTATTGTGTTGATTAGTAGATCGGAGTGGACACACGTGGCTGTCACTGACCTCGGTCATTGTGAATATTTGAATAAAGGATCTGTAAGTACTTATATTTTGTTGCATTGTTAATCTGTTAATATCTGTCATTAAACCAAGCTTACAAAACCTACCAAAGAAACACAACAGAAGAAAAAAGGATTTCATGGTTAGCTCTTATGTCTATTGAAAAAGATTTGCTTCAATATCTAATGAAATCAGAAGAT
>VCCN01006637.1:809128-820215 GCA_006491835.1 Architeuthis dux
CTTTTTTATATTGATGAAAGGAGTTGCTGACAACTCAAGTATTTGAAGGTAGAGTGAATAATATGAAAAAGATTATAGGGAAAACACTACGAGTACTTTTCCTTGTAATCTTTGTGCCTATACAAGGTCTAACCTGAACAAATAAGGTCCTGAGGTTGTAGGTCTTCTGTTGGAGTTTATTTCTCCTAGGCAGATGCCCGAGCAGGCTGTAGATGTCTGCCGTCCCTCCAAAGGAGTATTCCGACGGTATAGCTGACCTGGGTAGATTGAAGCTCAGATCCTGGGTTCTCCGTAAAGGTTTACATTAGCATAAGTTCCTTCAAAGTCTTTTTTTCAGATTTATTTATACTTGAAATAGTCTTCTTTTTTGACAGCAGTTAATTGCGTCATTAAGCCAGCTTCAGTGTATTTGGGCTGGGTTTAAACTAATAAGAAAAATGGTAGTTAAATTTGGTACGTCTGATATCAGAACAAAGATTATTTTTTTAAATATTGATATTCTCGGATATGACCATCTTTTCACTTAGGCTGTTCCATGTGTTTGCTACTCTTGCCGAGAGGAAATTTTTTCTAACACCAGTGGAGGTCTGAATTTGTAGTTTATGGCTGTGTCATCCGGTTTTACTGCAAATAGATGATGTCAGCATTTTCTTATCAGGGCATTTTGAGCAATAAACGTCTACGTGTATGTTGTTCTGGATTCTATAGACTTCTAGTAAGTAAGCATATTTTCTTCTGTATTCAAGGGTTTCTAGATTCTGAAACTCATAATGGATAATTAATATGGAATTTTTCAGGACTCAACTGTGTTAACCAAGAGTTTATATATATGTGATATCATTAACTCTTAATTTCATGAACCGCTTGATACCACTCGTAATTGAAAGTGAAACTCTACTGTGAATATAATACAAAATAATGGAACTCTTTTATGAATAGAATTAAAACAAGACTGGCTACTGCAGGGTCAAACTCCACTCAAAGATTTATTCTAACTGAAGATCATTACTGATACTGTATAGTATATATGCTAATTATAAAGACAGTTATTAGTTGAGAACCTATAGTTGCCCAGCGCCAATGTAAACGATTGTTAAACGAACGGCCTAAATCGTAAATGTGAATAAAGAAACGAGCTCCATGCAGTGATAGAGAACCCCATTATATTCGTGCCTAAATATGAACATGAGAATAGAGAGGCCAGCGAAGTGTAGGATTAAAAGACTCATGCCTATCATGAGAACTTTGTTAGCTCAATCGGTAGAGCAGAACCTGCATATAAGGTTGCTTCCAAGGTGGATGTGGGTTCGATTCCCACACAGAGCTTGTTTCTTTATTCACCTTTAGCGTTTAGACTGCTCGTTTAGCAGTCGCTCACACCGGCGCCGGGTAAATATAGGTTCTCCACTAATAAATGTCTTTATAATTATCATATTCTGTCGGATATAAAATTATCCATCTTTTGATTTCATTGTATATATAATAAATAAAAATATATATTTCAGTTATGAATGCATTTATTTATTACAATGAAAATATGTGTGTATCTGTATGATAAATTTTCATTAATATCTAAGACTTGTCAATTTAGCTCAGTCAGTAAGACAGCCTCCGGGCAATCAGTTGGTCGTGAGTTCAATTTGCGGTAGCAGAATGTGAATTTTACATATCGGTTTACACCCTTAATTTTGGCGAGGATTATTCTTGTTGTTTTTGTTACGGCAAACTAAGTCAACTCCAAACTTTGTAGTTTGACAAAAATTAAAAATTTTACCTAAAGGTGCAAGGAAGGTAACTTTAATCAGTAGTTATTCCCCCTTATAACAACATCCACATTTTTTAATAGGACTTTAAGAGTTAAAGTGGGTAACCGACTGTTTGTAGAGCAAAAGCAGGTTGATGAGTCGCCATGGGAAGTTATAATCGAAAATGAGTTTTTGTTTTCCAAAATCTTTTCTTCATTGTTCAATGCTTCCAGCTCCATTTCCTTTGGTCTGTTTGGGAAACAACCATTTAGTCAGACAATCTCCTGAGTCTCTTTTCTCTGCCTCTTTCTTCTGCCTCTCTCCCTTCCCGCGGCATTTGTATGCCAGGAGAATTAGGCAGTACAATAAAGTCTGGAAAGAATGACTTCAATATAAATTTATTCATAGCTTGTAACCACACTTGGTTATCTTATTAAGTTGTCTCAACACAAAAAAACAGCAGATTTCTTCAAAGGCTTCTTTGTCTTCCTTTATCTTTCTTCTTCCTCTTCTTCTTCTTTCATATTTTCTCTTTCTTTCTTTCTCTCATTCCTTCTCAATCTTCTGCCCATCCCGTGTCTCCATTTTCAGTACGATGTTAGAAACCGTCAACCAAAACTGTCAACATAGGTTTCTTCAGTTTTTAGGTGGGTCTGGCTGGCTGGCTGGCTGGCTATTTATGTACAGGCCGCACCAATGGAGCTAGACAGCTGAAAATGTAAACATTTACTCCTTATTATGTCTAGAAATAACTTATTTTCTGTTTTTGTTAACCCCCCCACCCAATACGTTTTCAGTGGGGTAGGATTTACAATGTAATTTTATGCTAAAACGATCCCTTAGTTTGTGTCTGGCAGCGTTCATACATGTTTTTTTTGTTGAAAATTCATACTTTTTAGTGATCACTGCTCAACAAATGTCTTGAAAAAAACGTTCTTTTTTGTTTTTTGAAAATTACCCCCCAAATATTTTTTTTTAGGTGGGGGGGGGGTACAATTTGCAATTTAAATTAGTTTCTTAGTTTGTATCTGGCAAACTTCACGCTTGTTTTTGGAAAATTTGGATTTTTTTTTTTAGTGATCACTGCCTAACAGAAAGGCGAGAGAAGTAACTTATTCATTGATCACCCCCAACACAGCATGCTGCCAAAAGATGTTGGTCACGGTTTCTATTGATTGGCTAACCAGACCTGTTTCTCTTCCTTTGATTTATCAGTTTTCCGTATCCCGTTTATGTTTGACTTCCTTTTTATTCTTTGAATATCAGGATACATTTCTTTCCCCTCACCACCTCGGGCCTCCGAAGGTGCCGAGTGATTTGAAATCGCCCCACCCCGTGCCCTCAATGGAGTGGGGGCCCCAAAAAAGCGTTATGCATAGTAGTTCAGCTACTGCATTCCTACTAACGGTGTACAATAATAAATCTCACTAAATGTTTGAGGGGGTCCACTCAAGGAGCCAAGACCTCTGCCTGGGTCATCATATGGACCGTAGGCTTACAGACCCAAGTCTTTTGAAAGGTTTGCCCACAGACCCCCGGTATTACTGGTGGTTAGGCACTTCTTTTAGTCTGGACAAAATTACGAGTGGACACCTGAATTCTTTCTTTCTTTCTTTCTTCACTTTCATTTTTTCCTTTTTCTTCTTACTCCATATTTTTAATCACTGCTACCCACAACACTGGTTTATTGCTGGGTTTAGGTTATTCATGTGTTCTCACATTTATATCTATCTATCTATCTATCTATCTATGTATTTGGACTTCGCCCAGCCCTAACCGTTCATAGTAGAAACTTGAAATTTTGCACACACACGCCCCTCAATGAGTAGGGGAAATCTTTTTTTTGTTTTTTGAAAATTACCCCAGTAAATAGGTTTTTAGAGGGGGGTTCAATATGCAATGTAAGTTTATGCTAGATTGGTCACTAGTTTATGCCTGCTTGTGTTTTTGAAAATTCAGACTTTTTAGTAATCACAGCCCAACAAAAGTCAAGCGAAGTAACTCATTCATCGATCACCCCTTTTTCCAACGTTTTAATTGATCACCCCCAACACAGCATATATGGGTGGTGGTGATTCATAATTTCCCTTGGAATCCATTTTTCCTTCTTTTCTTTTCTTTCTCTTACTTTTCTTTCCTTTTTCATTCCTTTCTTTCTTCTTTTGCTTTTTCTTGTCTTCTTTTTCCCTATTACAATTTTTATTTTTATTACAATGGCAGCAAGACCTATTTTTCTCTTTTTCATCTTCTTTGCGTTTCAGATTTCTGCTTTCTTTTCTCTTTTTCATTGTTTTCATCATAATTCTTCTTCTTCTTCTTCTTTATCTGCATCTTTTTTCTTTCTTCTTCTTCTTTTTCCTCCTTCTTCATCATCTTCTTTCTTCTTCTTTATCTGCTTCTTTCTTCTTCTTTATCTGTTTCTTTCTTCTTCTTTTTCTTCATCATCTTCTTTCTTCTTTATCTGGTTCTTTCTTCTTCTTCTACTTCTTCTTCTTCAACTTTTGCTTCTTTCTTTTTTTTTCTTCTTCATCATCTTCTTTCTTCTTCTCCAACTTCAACATCTTCTTTCTTCTTCTTTATCTGCTTCTTTCTTTCTTCTTCTTCTTCTTCTTCTTCTTCTTCTTCTTCTTCTTCTTCTTCTTCTTCTTCTTTATCTGCATCTTTTCTAAACCATCTTTTCTTTATCTGTTTCTTTCTTCTTCTTTTTCTTCATCTGGTTCTTTCTTCTTCTACTTCTTCTTCAACTTTTGCTTCTTTCTTTTTTTTTCTTCTTCATCATCTTCTTTCTTCTTCATCATCTTCTTCTTCTTCTTCTTCTTCTTCTTCTTCTTCTTCTTCTTCTTCTTCTTCTATCCCAAAACAGAATAACTCCAAGGGATGCCAATCAGATTCAACTGAAAATTGGAAACTCTGAACATTTTTCCTTCTGTTTCTTTCGGAATGAAATCCGTTCATTTAGCCAAGAAAATCCACAATTCACATCTTATTTTTCTGACAATCTTCACTTAAGGGGAAATAATTTTAGATTTAAAATTCTAAAATGCTATTCGAGCTTACTTGTTATTTTTTTTAAAAGTTAAAGTATTTTATTGAAATTGAACTTTCCTGCTTATTAATCCTAACCATGTGGCCGAGGAGAAAAATCTTGAGCTCACTGTTAATGCATCACTTCTATCCCCAAGAAAGTTTTGGATGTAAAAGCTGAAACATGTTGTGTTGTTTGATCAGAAACAGCTCAAACTGGACAATGTTGGTCAGTTACTGATTTATCAGAAAATCTCAAAAGATAACATGCTTTAGCTTTCAAAATTTGAATACAGTCAAAACTAGTTTTCAGATTCGAGGCTGGTATCCCTGACCAGGGCCTCCGATAAGAATTTTATGGGGTGGTACAAAGCTGTTTTCGGAACCCCACACTCACACACTGCTCTAACACACTCATCCTTTAGCCATCCTGTTTTCATCTGCTATAAGCCTTTTAGCACGCCATTACTATATTCGCTCGCCAGTAAACGTTTTTTATTTATGTACATATATTATTAACAAATATACACCCATCTACATACGCATATAAGCAGATACATATCCTGCTACATGCGCATGCACACACACACACACACACACTCTAGCCACATACATACACCCACCCACATACACACATACATGCCACACACACACACTGCTATCCACCTACACCCATATAGCATACAAACCTATAGAAACCCAGCCATATATAGACATAGACATATATCCTTACCCCATCTAGACAGCACCACCAAGAGTCATAAATTACACCCAATTACCCCCATCTAAACACCCAACTCCCTACCACCACCCACTTCAAAACCCATACACTGACCCTTTCTAAAAAGAAACTCTCCATTTAATAACCCAGGTCACCTGAACATACAAAACACATCTCATTTCATTCACACTACACAACATGGATGATCGCAGCACGACTCTGCTATGTTCAAATCTCTTCTGATGATGTTGTTCACAATGACGAAATGCATCAAGATTTATCTCCATGATAATAAACATGTTTGAGACATAACAGGCTTTTCTCAATCTTTCTTTTCCACATTGTCTAATCATATCTACCAATCTGTCGGATTCTCTTACTTCCACACAACAAACATTATTAACTTAGAAGTTTTCTATACTCAGCTGTACCTATCAAATACTCGGGCTCTCTTGACCTTCCAGGCCCCAGGTATGATTCACCATCTGCACCCACCCTGTCCCTGACCCTTTAGGAAGATCAGTGTATTAGTGTTGGATAATTAAATGGAGGGTATTCCCCATAAAAGGGGGAGGTGTGGGGTACTTTCATTTCTAGTGTGACATCACCTCCTACCGCTTCTTATTCAAGGAGTGCCAAATGCATAGACGGAGGAGTCACAAAGTTGAAGAGCCTCATTCTGGAAGCAGAGGTCAAAGTCACTGTTCCAGTAATGAGAGAGAGGTTATTCATGAGTGATACCCAGTGAACTGGAGTTACTGTTCAAATAACCAGAAGTTCTTTGTTACTTCATGCGACCAGAGAACAACAAGGACACAAATATATACAACAATCAGCCAACCAAGATTATGCCTATATAATATAGACAACAGGGAAAACAGAAGATATCACATTTAATTAGCTTGCAAAGAAAGCTTTTGTAAGCTGAGATGAGAAACCTGCCTTCATATGTGCATTTGTATTAGAATCCGTCAACCAAAACTGTCAACATTGGTTTCTTCATTTTTTAAGTGAGCCTGGCTGGCTCATATATGTATGTATCGTGCATACAGGCCACACTAGTGGAGCTAGAGGGCTGAAAATTTCATCATTTACTCCTTATGTCTTTGGGTTTTGAAAATTACCCCTAAATAGGTTTTAGTGGGAGGTTCAATTTACAATATAAGTTTATGCTAAATTGATCCCTAGTTTGTGTCTGGCAGCATTCATACTTGTTTTTTGAAAATTGAGACTTTTTTTAGTGATCACTGCCCAACAAAAAGTAACTTATTCATTGATCACCCCCAACATGGCATGCTGCCAAAAGATGTTAGTCACTTGATGGTTTCTATTGAGTGACTAACCAGACCTCTTTCTAAAATTCACCATCCCCACATAGTTTTAAATCAGATAAGATTTATTAAAATGTATGGTTTAAAATTTACAGGACAGTATCTTTCCATTATTTCTGATTAATGTATGTTTGATATTATTACCTTGTTCCAACTGACATTTTTTGTCCAGTGAAAAATAAAATGTTTAAAAATAATGGATGTTCCTAGAATAGAGAAAAATGGTTGGAGATATTTGGAATTTTGGTTGAAAAAGATTGAAACAAAAAGATTATATTTGTGTGGGACTGAGAAACATTGGAAAACTTTATTGTATCTAATTTTCTCTCTTTTTTTCAAAGAGTTCTTTCTAAGGGACAGACATTATTCGTACTTGCCTGGGAAGCCATTTATTAGAAATGAAAATTATATTCAGTCTGCAAGAGACAAAGCCAAATAACTCTGGATATATATATACGCTATGGCTGTTATGATACATAAAGAGAAAATGTGGCTGAAGAGGATGTGTGAAATTGAAGGGAGACAATATGAGTCATGAAGCTATTGGCTAAAAGATTTGCAGACTTGAATTACATCTATGGGAGACAATAACTCTTTCTTCATAAAACTTCTGAATTAGATATAAAGTTTTAAGATCAGACCAAAGAGGTCAAAGCTGAAATAGACAATAAAATATATATGAGACATTATAAAAGTCTAAATAGATTTGTGCAATGTGTAGTTTTGCATTTCTTTCATGATTATACAAGGGATGTCCGAAAAATAAGGTACAAACATTTACTAATCAAACATGTTTATTACTATACTAATAAAACATTGTGCACATGTTACCAGGACTATGCTATTTTTCTACGTCGGCGCCATTGATGCACTTGTCCCATCGGTGCACAGGTGCATAAATACCCTCCTCGAAGAATGTGGCGTCAAGCGACTGGAACCACCATTGCAAGTTCTTTTCAGCATTTGCAATGGTATAGGGGAGCTGATGGGGACATTCTGGATCACATCATCACGGATGATGAGACCTGGGTGCATCAAGTTACCCCCAGAGACAAAGGTTGATTCCATGACCTGGAAGCATCCATCGTCACTGACCCACCAAAAATTCAAAGTTCAGCAGTCAGCGAAGAAATTGATGGCAGCTGTGTTCTGGGATGCAAAAGGTGTGCACACCACAGGACATTTTGCATAAGGGTGTCATCCTGCTGCACAAGAATGCATCTACCGCATAGTCCTGACTTGGCTCCTTCAGATTATCGTCTGTTTGGGTCCCTCAAATGACATTTATCCAGGAAGTGGTTCCACACAGATGACGCTGTTGTTGCAGAGGTGCAAGGGTGACCACAGCCGCTAGACGCCACTTTCTTCGAGGAGGGTATTTATGCGCTCGTGCACTGATAGGACAAGTTCATCAATCCCGATGGCGACTACGTGGGAAAGTATCACAGTAGTGCTGGTAACATATGCACAATGTTTTATTTGTATAGTAATAAACATGTTGGATTAGTAAATATTTGTACCTTACTTTTTGGGCATCCCTCGTATATACATGTATATATCTAGTCTAGAAAGTTTTGTAGCTTCAAACACTAAAGATGTTGCTGAAAAAAAAAAAAATATATATATATGTGTTTTCTATTTTAATATTTATATAAGTTTATATTTATATAAGTCTTACAGTCTTAAAGCATTTAAGATGTTACTACGGAAATTGTTTTAAACTAAAGATCTTACCTACAGAAATTTGTTCTGTTTAATTATTCACTAATAACTGTTAATGAGAGATGTTCATAGGGATTTATGTTTTATACAGAATTAGATCTTATAGTACTATAAGTAGAATTTACTTGTAGGGATCATCAGTTGTTTGCCATGGAACTGTTTCAGAGATTTAAAAACAAAACAGTCATTCTACCATGGTTCCCCAGCAGTGCTGATCAAGCACTAACTCCCTTAAGCTATAATTCTTATATTTAGTTGGTTCTTTTGTTTTAGGGATTTGTTTTTTGTTTTTATATATATATACAGTACTTGCCATAAGTATTTGAACAAACAGACGTTTTGCTTCTCATCGCTTGGTTTCGAGAGTTAAAAACAGGATCATTACATAAGAAGAACCAAATTTTATTGCAATCAACATAACAAGGCATGTATTTAGTCATGTTTTGTGGTTCTGAATGCTAAATTTCTGGTAAATGTTTTATTGGGGGGAGCAATTTACAAAAAACAATGTTTTTTCTAGACATAATAAGGAGTAAATGTTTAAATTTTCAGCCGTCTAGCTTCATTGGGGCGGCCTGTACGTTTAGCAGCTAGATAGATAGCCATCCAGCCAGACCCACTTAAAAACTGAAGAAGCCTATGTTGACAGTTTTGGCGACAGTTTTGATTGACGGATTTTAATTCTCTTGGGACTTCTGCATCAGGATTTGTTAAAATCCTCAAAGGCTAATCTTGATTCCATCTAGGCTTTAGATTTCGTATTAGAAAAGTTAACCCACTCAAAGATTAAGTGACCAATAAAGATAGTCTTGATAAGAATCTTAATTCCTTTTAAGTAGATTTTGTTTCTGTTTGTTTTGTTATGTGAGCCTTTCTCCAAAGACTTTTCAAACTCCTGAAAGTACTTTAAGATTTAATAGTTTACCACTTAAAGGCTGTTAATAGTGTAAATAAATAGACTGAACTTGTTTAAGTGGAATAGTCCATTGTTTCAAATGGTTGGTAGGAGATATTTTTATCAGTAAAATTCTTAACTTTAAATGGAAGGGTCCATTGTTACGGACAGGGAAACAAACAGAACTAGCAAAGAAAATGTTTTCCCTACTCATTGAGGGGAGTATGTGTGCAAAATTTCAAGTTTCTACTATGAACAGATAGGGCTGGGCGAAGTCCGGATACATAGATACATATATATGTGAGAACACATGAATAACCTAAACCCAGCAATAAACCAGTGCTGTGGGTCATGGTGATTAAAAACTCACACTGTGTAGCGTTATCATGTGCATGTGTGCATATACAAATCACACATATTGGGCATCCAAAACACTCACACACATTTTATATATACTAACACAAATGTTTGTATTAATTAAAATATTCATCAACTAGGTCCTTCCCAGGTTTTCCTGCTGACTAACAATAATAAAAGACACTGGTATTCTCATGTGGGGGTGTGACTGGGGGTCAAGTGTTCTAACCTCTTCCATCACCAGGCTGACAGATATCTCTCTGGGAAAGAAAGAACCAAACACACACACACACACTTACACACATATATGGACACACGCAGGCCTATAGTGAAAATGTGAACATACTCTTAAATATTTTAAATATATAAAAGCCACCAACTTTTAGAGGACCCCAAATCCTATGGCCCTATGCCTTACATTTCATCTATATTGTAACAACTCTTCATTATATAGATATATGTTATGAATCTAAAAAAATTCTCCTGTGACTTCTGCTACATCAGGACTTGTTAAGAATGGCAAAGGCTAATCATGATTCCATTTTGGTTTTAGATTTTGTTTGAGTTTAAAAGTTAACCCCCTCACTGTCAGAGTAAATGACCAATAAAAATAATCTTGAATCTTAATTCCTTTTAAGAAGATTTTGCTGTGATGTGAGCCCCATCTCAAGAGACTACTGAGACGTACTTGTTCACCCTCTGTATCATGTGTATGTACCGAGTAACCCAATAAAAAAAAAAATCACCTGTGTGTGTGTGTGTCTCAGTGTAAACATTGTAATCACAGCGGTTGGATCGAGAATTTATCAACGTTGAAAGAGTTGTATAAACAGGCTCTTCTTGAAAATACTCTGAGGATGGGCTCATGTGTTTTCACGATGGGCACAACCCTCGACCCAAAACAGATGGTAACTGATCTTTGGAAATACAAATCAGTCGTTAGGGGTTATTAGAAACCGGCAACCACAACTGCTATCAAAACTGTTTCTTCAGTTATTAAGTGATTCTGGCTGGCTGCCTATGTATGTATGTGTCGTGTGTACAGGCTGCACCAATGGAGCTAGAGGTCTGAAAATTTATATATTTATTCCTTATTATATCCAGAAAAAACTTCTTTTTTTAAAAAAATTCCACCTAAATAAGTTTTTAGTGGGGGATTCAATTTACAATCTAAGTTTATGCTAAATTGGTCCCTTTGTTTGTGTTTATGCTTGTTTTTTTTTAAAAATTCAGACTCTTTTAGTCATCATTGCCCAACAAAACTTATTCATTGATCACCCCTTTTTCCAATT
>VCCN01006650.1:5390-19243 GCA_006491835.1 Architeuthis dux
GCTACCATTAATGGTTTGAAAACCAAAAGAAATTTAACCAAGTCCGTTAATAAATGGCTAGATAAGATAGATGAATTGAATACGGAAATTGATGATATTTGCGTCGATGGCGATATCGACGAGAACGACCAAGATCGAAAGGTTGACGTCGAGAACGAATTTGAATTTCGTTCAAATGTATTAGAAGACTTATCCATGTTGACCTCCTTGTCGATGGAATATCTCGGGAACCGCAACGAATCAAGTCCAGCTAGGTCCTTGGACAAAGCGGACCAAACGCACCGCGATTCCTCCCACATAACATCGTCCCAATCCAACTTTTGAAACCACAGATCCCTCAAGAGCATTTTGCCCCTAACAGTGACAGGTGATACTACGACCGAAATCCAAAAAGTAGTTGCTGCCATCAGCCCACTACGACCTAAATTAAAATACCCCGTCTTTAGCGGCAAAGACTGTGATAGCGATAAGTTCGGTTTTAAGAATTTTCTGACTCAGTTTGAGAATTGTGTCGCAGCCGTAAAATTTAATGCGACTAAATTGCAATATTTGAGAGGATATTTGTCGGACTACGCGTTACAGATTGTGCAACATTTAACAATCAGTGACGAGAACTATGACGCTGCTGTGAGTTTGCTAAAAGACGAATATTTAGATAAAGAATATATCATTAGTGAAACATTCAAACAAATTGATGAAGCTAAACCGGATTTCGATCCTGAATTTATCGGAATTAAACGTTTCCTAACTAAAACATTATATGAACTAAAGAATTCATATCAAATGGATTATCTAAAGGAAGGTGGACCTGGGAATAAGTACCTCTGTCATGCTGTATTTTCAAAAATGCGTAACGCGCTAAAAAAGGAATTAATACATGCTGTTGGTTCAAATTATCCCTCCCTAAACCAGATCTTCGATAATTACAACGAGCTTGTAAAAACGTTGATTATCACCAGATTCAGATCTAACCTTTCCAAACCGGTAAAGACAAAGTCCCTTGATTGGAGACCTAAGAGACAGAGTTTGAACGATGTAAAAAAGAGTCATTCCACATAGGAAAATTTTGCGACCAATGTGGAGACTCGAACTGCACCTTTGTATTGCACGCTTTGTAACGCTGATGAGCATAATTTACGTTGGCGTGCTAAGTACAACACACATGCATCTAAACTATCCAGACGCAAAGAACTTAAATTGTGTACATCGTGCGCTAGTGCAAAATATCGAACTAACGATTGTCCTGGCAGGACTGATGGATTTTTTTACGGATGTAAAATGTGTGGATCGAAAACCTGCTATGTGTCCCAAAATAGACAAGACTCAAAAACCCTCCTTAGCTGCAAATGCGTGCTATAACACTGGCGTGAGAGAACAACCTTTCATTTTGCCCATAGTAAGTGTATCTGTTTCAAAGGGCAACCGAAGTTTCCAATTCAATTGAGATCTTATTTCTAAAAGTTTTTGCTTGACAAGTTGAAGTGTGATGAAACGAATCTTTCTCCTGTCGAGTTTGAAGTCAAAACCTTTTTAGGTTCTTGTAGTGAAACAAAGGACAAAGACAAATGTGGTGTTTACTGATACCTCATAGGCCTATTATTAAAACTTACGCACAAATTACAACAAAAATTAGACCTGTCTTTAATTGCTCTTTAAAGACGAAGGGAACATACTCCCTTGACGAAGCGGCATATCCAGGCATCAATCGAATGGGTGATATGCTGGAATTATTATTATTATTTAGATCCAACAAGTATGTCATGCTTTTCTCATGATAAAGCTTAGTTCCCCTGAAGATCGCAATAGATTTTGCTTCTTTATGAAGGAAGGAGATAAGCTTACTTGTTACCGATATAAAACTATTATATTTGGTTGTAATGCTTCTCCTTTCATCCTGAATTCTTTGATCAAACATCATGCAGATAAATTTCCAAATGATGTTTGCACCGACATGTTGAAGAAAAACTTCGATAACCTGATTAAAACAGGTAATTCTGTAGAGGAATTGTCAAGGTTGTTTTCGGGGGCTAATGATCGCATGCTAAAGGGAAATTTCGATCTTAGGTTTTGGAATACGAATTGTCAAGAGCTCAAACAGCTAATGATTGATAATGGGAATTTTGTTGAGCATAACTGTGCCCTGGAGAAGGTTTTGGAATATAGGTACTCGACTCTGGATGACACAATCCAAATTTCCGAACCCTCTATTAATCCTGATGTTCACTCAAAGAGGGGAGTTCTATCCCAGACTTCAAAGATATTTGACCCTTTGTCTTTGTTTTCACTGTTTGTACAAGTTGATTGGTCGTTCCCGAATCAAATATTTTGATCTCCTCACAATGATCTCAGATGTACAGAAGGTCATAAATTCAAGGCCTCTCACTTATAGGTTTATAGGTGTTCGACGGATTCTAGTCTTGAGATCTTAACCCCTAATTGCTTTCTTTGTCCAAATGCTAATGCGGACTCTTGTTGAAAATAGATGACCAACATATATGGGAATCTGATCCGCCTTCTAAAGCAGATGTTGTGAAATCTATTGTTCATCGTCATGTTAACAAAATTTAGAGAACTTTGGTATCAAGATTATTTGCTTAGTCTGAGAGAACAGTGTAAGGATCTACATGAGATTAACTTCTCTAATAGGATCAAGGTGGATGATGTAGTTCTTGTTAAGAACTAAGCCTTATTGACTTCTGGGTAGAGTCTTAGAACTTATCCCTGGGGACGACAACAAGGTTCGTTCCGTAAAGATCAAAAGGGGTGATGGTTTGATTCAAATCCATTCCATCAAACTTTTGTACCCTCTAGAATTCTCACCAGTCTCGCAGCATCCCTGATTTTGAGGATGACGAAACGAATACCTCAGAGGAACATGGGAACGGGACGCAAATAATACTTCTAATCAGGCCTCTCAACGTCCTAAGAGGACGACTACATTAAGAGGCAGACAGCGGTCACCTAATGACCCTTATGTTTACTATTAGTTATTGACTATTACTGTCTTCCCTTCTACCTTTTCTTCCCACGAATCAGTTACATGTCATTGGCACATATATTGATGTCGTTCTTTTGTATAGCTTTATATCTGTGTGTTATGTTAATTTAGGATATGTTGTGCAATAAATACTTTATTGCTTTCTAGGGGAAGATATAAGAACTAATTATGTTATATGAATCGTTTGTGCTAGGATTAATAGTTTAGTTATTGTTTACTGAATTTGTCGGCTTTCGTATTGTTGATTGATTCGCAGCTTATTGTCAATAGCGGGTTCTCCGAGTTGCAGGCAACTTGTCCAAAACTTGAGAAGATGGCAGCTTTAGTGGACAAAGGCTTCCTAACCTAACTGTTCAGACATTTGAAATGATGCGAAGTGATGCTTCCTTCAAATTGTTCTTTGAAACTGTAGTTGCGAAATTAAAACAACACCCATTAGTGGAAGAGCCACTGTCAAGAAAGCGAAACGAACTAAATTATTCGACGATGGTCCTCATTGATGGCTGTGAAGGTGCTTCTGCTTGCCACCCTGGTCACTACAAAAGAATTTACTCCGAAGCTATAGATACAATGGTTCGTTCGATTAAGGTAAGATTTGACCAAAAGATTTGACGAAAAAAGTGGTTTTCATTCATTATTTCATCACCAAAAATGTGTAGAGTTGGAGTTGCTACAAGGATAGTATTGGCAAAGATATAAAGATGTTAGGGAGAAGTTAATTAATTATAGTTGTAAGTTGGTTTCTCTATTTGAAAGTAGCGGTAAAAAGGTAGTAAAGAGTAGTCCTGTCATAGCGGAGAGTGGCCGTAGTAGTAGCAGTAATAGTAGTAGCTAGCAGTGACAATGGCTGTCCTCCCGGTGAGAGGAAGGAGGTCACGTGGTCAAGAATGAGGAAGGCAATAATCGGCCATATTGGGTTTTTTGGCGGGCGATACGAACAAAGAAAATATAAGGAATTAAACAAAAGGCGTCAGATTGAAATGAAAAAGTTACATTTAATAAACATTAAAATGAAAAGAGGTACAATTAAAAAGGGATATATTTATGTGTAATATTTTGTGATACAGAATGAAGAGTGGTTTCTGCCGTTAGCCGGTTTTAATCGCGCCTAAGGATACGTGATCGCGGCAAAAGAAATCGATTAAGAAATAAGAGGGCATATGACAGAAAGGAAAAGCTGTCGGCTATCTGCAGAAATATAGTTTCTAACCAGGAAGACATTTTAAGGAGTCCCACAGTTAAGCCCGAAGCTAATTCTTAGTTTCGTACTTCATAGGGTTCAGAGCTGGCGCCGTCGAGATGATAAAGTCAGCTTGATATTTTTAGCCCTATCTTGTTACTTTAAGAAAAATGACTGCTACAATACCTGGAAATGAAAAGTTCATAAATAAAATAAATATATCGAAAGAAACGAAGACAAAAATCGAATACATTTTAAGTAGGTATTTCTTGCGTACTTGGACACACCATTTTAAAACGTAAATTAAAATTTAAAAACAGTTTTTTAATGTTTTTGTTAGAAATAATAAAGTCCAAATATGTGTCCGGAAAAAATTCAACGTAGAATTGTGCTCTTAAAAGTCAATTTTAAGTTTTAAACTATAACTTCCTCTTTTTGAAAATTTTAAAAAATTCGAAATCTGTATTTTAAAAAATATTTTAAAATAAAGAATTCTTCCGATTTTCTTTTTAGTTTCATCATTACTGAACAATACTTAACAGAATAATTACGATTTTCCATTCAAAAACTACATAAAAATCTCTTTTTTTCACGTTGGGGGTCAAATATCTGCCAGCACCTGCGACTTACCGCCAAAGATAAGCGCTGTCAACCTGCTGCTAATCGCTGCTAATCGCTGCTAATTGGCTATTATGGAAGTAAACTAGGAGGAGCAGATGGCTGACTGTGAGATTATTACAGCAGGCGTGTCCTCTTGGACATAATAATCATAGAAAATTTACGTTTATGTCCATCCATTGAAAAATACCGGCCAATTTTAATGCTAAGATTATTTTTCTTTTTACATAAAATAGCGATAAATCATATTTTACCAAATGAATGAATCTTTATTCAACAACATCTCCGGTTTTATAAGGTGTACACAAATAATTTGTATCTCATATATTTCGCCAATCTTTCAACTTACTAATGACACTAACATCTTTCGACGAAGAAATTATGTTTTATATGATTTTGACGTTTAAGGTGTCAAATTACTCTTTTATTCTTTTAAAGTTTAAATCAAATCTGAGAAATAAAAGGCAATCATTTTTTATTTGGCGCTTACCTCTCAGAAAAGTACCGAAATGGTAGTTGTCACCGTGTCACTCGATGTCGATAAATAAAAAACGATCGCCTTTTATTTCTTCAAAGGCCTTCTTTTGTCTTGATCAACAAATGTCTGTCAACTTTAATATCGAAACTGATTAGCCCTTTCATGTTTCTTTTTGTAGCCGTCGCTTTCAATAAATACGAAAATATCCTTTTACAATAATCGTGTCTTTGTTCATATTCGCTGCGCTCTCTTCATTTTGACCACGTGCTACATTATTTCTTTCATCTTCCCCCTCCTACTTCCATAGCAGAACCTGCTACTGATGACCACAGCTAGCTACAACCACTAATGGCTACTGATGCCGCTACTCTGTAAGTTTCCAGTCATTCTCTTTTACTGTGCCCCTCTCCCCCTCTTCAACTTGATAAAAGCAGCTAGGCGTAATCTAGTCTCCCTCTGGCAATGAGGGTGTGAGTTCGATTCTCATTGAAGGCTTACTATTTCCGATTGCGCTGTTATTCGTTGCCATATAAACAAATACGAAACTAAATATAGTTACCGTTTTCGCGTGACGTCAGTTCCAAGCACTCCTTCAAAAACAACATTTTGTAAAAACTTGCAACAGATCGCTATACATACACACAACATTCTGCAGAAGATTCTGAAAATCACTACAAAAACTTCAGCCATTTTTTTCCTAAAAATGCACCCAGAACGACTGCGAAAATCCACCGATATTTTTTCGCTGCTACATCAGCTATAAAAATGTAAACATCGCCCTTTTGAAAATATTCAACATTACGGTAAGAATGTTTTGCTGCTTCACAGGACACATGGCGGATATTATTTTTACACACATTTTACACAAAGGAATTCCATAATACAAAAGACTCTTTTTCATCAAGAACATTTTACACAGCCTTTTACACAAAACAAAAATTATCTACACACCACACATCAACATTCTTTTTTAACAAAACACATTTCGTATTTATTTTTTCAATTTGTGCTTCAAATACAGGTGTAGCGGTCACTTCTTTAAAAATACCAACATAGGGTTAGAAATATCAAGCTGGCTTTACACTACGATGAAACCAGCTCTGAACCATATGAAATACGAAACTTTTTTTAACTTCTTTTTCCGTGACGTCAGCACAGTTTGTTTTACTATTCTCTAGGCCGCTTAGTCTGTTCCCTGCCTAGGATTCAGTGCTCGCTAGCCCGTGTCCCCCTTTCTTGGCACGTTAAACTCTTCATTCTCTTAGTAGCATAGTCGCCTAGGGCACACTGTGTCTTTACTACTACGGCCTCTATACCGGTATCTTTTCCCTTTCAATCATATGCCTTTTTCGTTCTTAACCGATTTCTTTGCCTCGATAAACATATCTTTTGGTGCATTCTATAACCAGATATTACGGTACTTTAAATAAACCACTTTATCACAGGCAAATATATTTCGATACGTAAAAACCGGTTAACGACAGAAACTTACCGTAATTCTTCATTCTACACTCATAACATTACTCTCCTTCGTACGATCTTTCATTTATACACATACATATATGTACCTTCTTTTAATTGTACCCTTTTTCATTTTATGTTTTGTTTATTAAATGTAACATTTCATTTCTATCTGACGCCTTTGTTAATTCTTTATCCATTTTTACATGATCGTTTCTTTTGTTTCGCAAAAAAAAACAATATGGTCCTCATTGTTGACCACGTTACCTACTTTCTTGCCCACCTACCTACTCAGCAGAATGACTGCCACTTATTTACTACTGGCTACAGTCACCATAACAGCTATATACTCTTACTACAACGTTCGACTGCTACATTCAAATCGAGAACCCATCTACATTCTCTTTCAACATCCAATTTTAATTAACTTCTTCTCCCCTTTTATATCAACATTCACACCATCTTTACATCTTTGTCATAATTAAAGCAACAATCACCCTACACAGGCATACATATGTTATATTGTAAACCTATCTAATTGTTAGCAGGCGAACTATTATTGGTGTTTTTGTATTTATTTGTCTTGGATATTATGTTCAATATTGTATTTTTTCTCGTTTCTGTTGAATGACTTTTTAAGCTCTCTCATGCTTTCTTCTACATATTTTAGACATGTTCGACTAATTATATTTTTTCATGCAATAATGATAGCATTTATGCCAGGAGGAGAGTGTGTGTAGCGGCCACTTTCCTACATATAGTTTTATCATACGAAAATATGGATGTGTGTATCGGGCTGGTTTTATCACTTCGATGAAACGATCCCGAATGCTATAAAATACAAAAGTTAAATATAGTTACCCCTTTTCGCGTGACGTCAGTTCCATCAGTGGCTCCCCTATGAAAAACCACGTAAACAATAATCTTGGCCGATTTGGCCACTGGCTTTTAAACCCAGCGGCATAGACCGTGTCATCCTTCAGGCACGTACAATCTATTTGCCTATCCTATAGATTCTGCTAGGATTTTAACAAGTATTTTTCTTATCTTAAACTAAAAACTCTTCTTCTTCTTCATTTCATTTCGCACGGACTAGAATGAAATTGCCTCAAATATAGGCACAGTTTGCGTCAAACATCCTTAAAACACTTCTACTATGCCAGCTTAGTTCTTCTTGTCACTTATTCCTTTTTACCTACACGGATTCCTTGTCTTGATAGCAATATACAATGGTGTAAATATCACCCTATATTTTCGATGCAGCTGAGATCAATCTGTATGAAGACAAGACGATTGACAGGAACTATTTTCTATTCTTAACTCTTAATGCATACGATTGATCTACTAAAACCTCCAGAATATGTTTTTGCCTTTTTTAACTACATGTAATGTAAGTACATTTTTTGTTTATTACAATGTATTAAATGTAATGTTCATTTTTATATCTTGCATTTTGTATTATCGGACTTTCCATTTATCGTGCTAAATTACCCTTTTTCAAAATGGCCGCCTTGCGTTGTCTCCAAAGATGATATCTGACGTCAGAACTATTTCGGCCAATCGGAGACTTCCATTTCAAACAAACGGATTTTCCCCGGTTCACTTTGGCGTCCTCCTCTTTTTCCTTTTCCTCCATTCCTCTTTTCCGTATGGTAACTTGCTGCTGCTACTTTCAATTACTACTATCTAGTGATTACAACTACTTTTTACATACTTTTATAGTAAATTCTTTTTACCCACTCTTCCCTCTATTTTACTATTAGATACACATTATTTCCCTTTAAATCTAATATTATTATATTAATATTAAAAATATCTGACGTAGTTTGGAACACGAAGTTTACAATATAAACACATGATCTTAGTAGTAAGCTGGTAGCCGTAGTAGTAGCAATAATATTAAGGTTTGACTGTTATGAGAAATATAGATAAAGTAATGGCTTTACTGATTATGTGTAAAGGTGCTGATGATAGAGAGATGTAGAAAGGCTATGGTTCGTGATGTGCGCGAAGAAGGGTTAGTCGTTCTATTCTTTCTCTGTTTCTTGCTGCAGTAGTAAAAGAAATAATGCAGGCGATGCAGGAATGCACATTTCACATTGCAGTGGATGAAACTTTACGGCCTTCATCATTGGGAGGGTTGGAATGCTTGGACAAGGGACCGCCATCGAATGTCCTCATTCCGCTGTCTATTTTCGGGTGGGGGAGTTTTTTGTTTATAATCATGTTTCTGATCATTTTTGGTGTCATAATCATGTCGATGTTCACCACTGGTGCCACAGAAGCATTTTTCTAGGGGGTTATATATGTAGCGGAATGAACTATTAGCGGAATGAAATATGGGTGTGCGTGGAGGCTGATATTTGACCCCAGGTCAAGGGCCGTGTGTACATGCGTGCCAACTGATTTTGGCACGTGTGGCATGTAACATGTTGACGCTTCGCGGCGTCAGCCTTTTTACCGTGCCCTCGGCCGCACCTGTGTGTGCGAGGTTGGCTGGGGGTCATTTGACCCCATGGTCACCGGCGGTGTGTCCTTTTGAAATAATTAAGGAGCCGGCTGGTCACTCAGGCGGAAGGTCCAATCCAGTCACTTTCCTCTTCCCTAGAGATCAGCAAATGGGAAAAGGTCGTCCCACTCCTTTTACCAAAGGCTTAGCTCGATAAGTATCGGGTCGCCCGGCCGGTACGCAGATTTCTTTGGGCAGATCGCCCCAACAGCAAGACGGTTTCGATTCTTCCCCGGGGTTTTCGATTTGCCTTCCACGCCTAAGAAAAGCAATTGAACATTGTTGTCTTGTAAACGCGATAAATTCGTTCACATGAGAAGAAAAATAAACTAAGAAAAGAGAATAATATTTTTCTCATAAATACGGTGTTTGTTGCTATTCCACAACCAAGGTCCTCTATCTTCGATCACCACGAAGTGTCTCCAACCCGAAGACATTTTTATATCGCTACAGAACTCCTTTTTGGTGCCGTGAACCAGCGACAAACCAACGGTTTGTCATCCGAGCTTGGGATAACAGGGACGACGCAACAGCAAACAGAAACAGACAGACAACAGCAACACCCGATAAAAGTAAATACATTTCTGTTTTCCATTGATTTCTTTTTCCTTTCTCTGGTATCATGGACCCTCAAACTTTCACTAATGTTATTGCACACCTAACGAATGAGATCAGATCATTAGGTGATGGTTATAGAAATGCCGCCTTGGCAAATATACCTCTATCTATTATCGCGCGGTTCGATGGCGATAAAACCGCATATTATAACACGGAAGAGGGATATAGAGAAATACTTCCTCGCAGCAGAAATAGGAGAAGAAAGAAGAGCACGCGTAGCTTACCAGCTTTCGTGAGTCGGTACCAGGTGTAACTTGGGACGAGTTAAGGACGGTATTAGATAGGTGTTACACAGTCGCCACAGATCCCACAGAAGCGCTGCGACAGCTTACGCACATAGAACAGCATGAAGAGGAAAGCGTGGAAGAATTCAAATACAGGGTTATTTCTCCGTATGGTAAGGCTTTCCCGGGGGAGATTAATAGAAGCCCAGAAATGGAGAAACAATTGGCTAATATATTTAGAAGGGGGTTAAGAAACAGAAATGCAAACGTTAGTAATTAGACATAATCCTAGTACATTCTAATGTAGGCGGCTAGTATAGCAATGGCGGAGTTCTTAATCTTATCCCAGGCTAGAGGTAGAAGTTTTCATGAACCTATGGAAGTTGATTACCACAGACGACGATTCTAGATAGAAGCCGTTGATAGAAATAGATATAGCTATAGGGAACCTGTTCATACCCAACCCAGACCTAGGGGTGACGGGAATAGATAGCAACAAAACCAGCCACACGATCGAAGGTCGTTTCACAAATCGATTGTTTACTGGCGATGTGGGAGAACAGGTCACATCAAAAGACAGTGCACCGCGGTCTCGGGAAACTAGTGTCTGTCCAGAAAAATGAAGTCGGCGGGCAGACTCACGTTACGACACTAACAATTAACGCTACAGGAAATATTAGCACAATTAACATTTCGACTCAAGGCGCACGCTTCAGGGCTCTGGTCAATAGTGGGGCAGAAACCTCGATAATCCACAGACAAGTGTTTAACACTATCAAACCGAGACCAACTATCGGAGACAGTAACGTTAAGTTACAGACCGCAAATGGCACATTTCTGTCAGTTGATGGGATCGCTGTGATTGACTTTAAAGCCGGTCAATTAGCAACCAGACACTGGTTCTATGTGGTAAACAATTTAAATAGAAATAACATATTAGGGCGCGACTGGTTGCAGGAAAATGGAGCACGGATCTATTATGATCTTGGAGCGTTGCGCGTTGGCAATGAGTATGTGTCTTTGGGGGAGGATTTTCTCGTAGTGTAGCATAGTGGGCGATTTGTACTTCTTCTTCTGGTCGCAGAGAGAGAGAGAGAGAGAGAGAGAGGGGATAGAGAGGGAAAGAGAGAAGATGATTTCTTCCGGGGCTGCGGGTTGATGATGATGATGATGATGACTCTCTGTCCGGGTCTACTGACGGGAGCTGATCTTTCTATGTAGTGAAATTCATTTCGGAGAAAAGGCTCTCCCACGTGTGTGGAGAGAAAAGACGACAAAATTCAAGGATCTTCAATTTGAAATCTGGGGTTTTATTTCCGTCAGTATAGATTCTTTTCTGGGCCGGTTTGCGGATTACATCGATGTACTGAATCCTGTTGCATTTCGTTTTCTAAAAGTGTTGGTCACTTTTCAGAGTTACTACTACGAAAATCAAGGATTCCTTCCACTTCCACCCAGCCGGGTGGAAGAAGCCAACCTCGTCTCTAACATGTCGCCCCGGATTCAAATCTCCAACTGCTTCTATTTTCAAATCTAGCCTCTTTTAACTGCTTCTGGCCATACGATCCCCCTTCCCTCCTATTTTCAAATCTAGCCCCCTTCAACGGTTTCCGGTATCCCGATCTGTCCAGTTGGTCACGTACGCAATTTAACACAACTCCCTATTTTCAAATCTGGCCACTTCCAACTGCTACCGGTAACACGATCTGGGTGTATTTCGTTACAGTAGCGCATATTGCGCGGATGACATGCAATACGATTTTAAAGCCTCAAACTGCGACTACATGTTTAGTAAGGATTAGAGACAAACCGAACAATGATCAGCCGCAATGTATCGAGCAAATAAATAGTGGACACTTAAGGAACTTTCCAGGTATTGTAGTTGCGAGCACCGTGGTTAAGGCAGATGACCATCGGAAAAAAACCCATGGTTATCACGAATAATACCAACCAAACCGTTAAGCTCTATCGCGGGTATATCATAGGAAAAATCTTCCCGGCTGTCAACATCACATCGGTAACGGCAAACAATAGTCCTAACGAGTTTAGTACAACGGAGAGCGGTAGTGAGAAAGGGAATATTAACAATATAATAGTACCCAACGAGTTCAGGGTCCCAATTACAAGACTGGTAAATGAAAACAATGATTTATTTGCGGCCATGGATCTTGGCAGGACCGGAACAGTGAAAATGAAAATAGATACAGGTAGCCACTGTCCCATAAAACAGCGAAATGAGGATGAGGGCAGTAAACGAAATGTTGCAAGCTCAGGTGATTGAGAGGTCCCGTAGTCCTTGGTCGTTTCCGATCGTGTTAGTCCAAAAGAAAGACGGCTCAAAAAGATTTTGCGTCGATTACAGAGCTCTAAACAACATTACAAAAAACAACGCAACCCCCCTACACGTCATAGATGATATCCTGGCCAGCTTAGGTAAGGCTAGATATTTTTCGAAACATGACTTAAAATCCGGATACTGGCAGGTAGAACTTGATGAAAGGGATAAAGAGAAGACGGCGTTCACATGTCATAGCGGGCTATTTCATTTTAATGTAATGCCTTTTGGATTGACGAACGGACCCAGTATTTTCCAGGAATTAATGACGGTGGTCTTGGATGGTATGGATAAGTATGCACTCGTTTATATAAATGATATCCTGATTTCTCTTCGACAAGAGAGGAGCATTTAAGACATATTCAAAATGTGTTTAACCAGCTCCGTAGGCACAATCCGAAACTAAAACTGTCTAAATGCGAATTCTTTAAGGAAGAAATACAATACTTAGGATTCTCTATTAATAGTGAAGGCATCAAACCAGTTAAGGATAAGGTAGAAGCGTTCTCTTGCCACACCCAGAACTGTACGGAACGTACATAGTTTTATTGGAATGTGCTCGTATTACCGGCATTTTATCCCAAATTTGTCCACAATCGCGGAACCCTGATAGAGCTAACGCGAAAGTATGTTATGTTTAAGTGGACAGAAAGCTGCCAAAGCGCTTTCGATTTTTTTAAAAACAGCTTAACTAAAGTGTCAAATAAACCTTATAACTTGTATACAGACGCATCAGAATTTGCAACAAAATGGCCACCAGCATACACCAACAAAACAGAATTTCATATTTCTTAAATAAATAATTTATAGGTATTTCTGGATTTTACAAGAATATTTCAAGTATACGTTATAGGAAAATGTGTGGATTTAATTCATGAAGGAGATATATACATATCTATAGGCCTTAGAAAGTTACAGCTCAAAAAGTATTCAGCATTTTACAAAGAAAATTTCAAGTACACAGACCAAAGTCTAAGGATCGTAGAATTATTTCTTTTATTAGAAAGTGAATCCTATCAGCTTTCCAACGTTGCATGTTCCCAGTTGGAATCTGTTGTGTTTAAAAAGTCACAGCCCAAAACGTGAAGCTAAGTACTCAGCATTTTACGAAGAAAACAAGTACACAGTCCAAATTCTATGGACCGTAGAATTAATTCTCAATGAAAAAATATATATTTATATATCGTTAGAAAGATATTTTTATCGGCTTCACAACGATGTATGTTCCCAATTTGTATCTGTTGGTTGTAAAAGGTTACAGCCCAAAACGCGAAGCTAAGTATTCAGCATTACCTTAGCTTCACATTTAGATCTGTAACATTTTAAGCTCAGTAGTTACAAATTGTGGCACAATCCATAGACTTAGGACAAATTGGCAGGATATACGGTACGAAAGCTGATGGAATTCTCTTTCTAAAGATATATAAATGTG
>VCCN01006650.1:22256-37338 GCA_006491835.1 Architeuthis dux
GGCTGGCGCTATCAAAATTCGACTGGGGGTCATTTGACCCCATGATCACCGGCGATGTGTCCTTTTGAAATAATTAAGGAGCCGGCTGATTACTCAGGCGGAAGGTCCAAGTATCGGGTCGCCGGGCCGGTAAGCAGATTTCTTTGGGCAGATCGCCCCAACAGCAAGACGGTATCGATTCTTCCCCGGGACTTGCCTTTTCGATTCGCCTTCCACGCATAACTCATGAATAGCTCACACGCCTAAGAAAAGCAATTGAACAGTGTTGTAAACGCGATAATCTGGCGCTCTCTAAATTCGTTCACACGAGAAGAAAAATAAACTAAGAAAAGAGAATAATATGTTTCTCATAAATACTGTGTTTGTTGCTATTCCACAACCAAGGTCCTCTATCTTCGATCACCCCGAAGTGTCTCCAAACCGAAGACATCTTTATATCGCTACATATAGACGCACAAAGAAATTGCTGATTTCATGCTGGACTGTCACTCAGGCAGTTACCACTTCCCTTTTTTCTCCGATGTTCTTAGGAACTGGTAAGTAGAGAAACGGGGAGTTAACCCCTGTTTTCAAAGTGGTCAGATACATGCTTTTTTCTTTTTTCCTTTTCCTTTCTTTATTTTTGTAAGCAAAATACGTACATATATATCAAGTATGTGTACATATAATTAATGTATCTGCATGTAACCCCCGCTTATATTGTAAATATTATGTATGTAAACACACGCACACACACCTAACCACATATGCGCTTGCATGCATATACAGGTGTGTGTGTGTGTGTGTGTGTGTGTGTGCATATATGCACACACACATCCACACATACATATATGTACAAACATGTTGTGGTTATGTGTTTGGGACACAAAGGGCTATCCTTAAAGATTAAGGGCTCCCATGTTCAGGCTCCGTGTTCAGCTCTACACTAGGTCTACTGATGAGGTTTTCAGAGCCTAGCATATGTGCTGACTTCTTCTACAATGCTGCTCCCTGTCCAAAGTGTTTTGGTGTCATCCCAGAGTGTTTGGTGACTTGTGATCTGCCAAGCCCATTTCTCCACAGGTGACAGCTTCTCAGTTTTCTTTTAGTCTTATATTTAAAGGGCAGTCGGTCTCACCTGTATATTCACAGACACGACAACACAATTATTGGTCAGGTTCATGTCTGATGGGTGTTTAGTTTTGGTTAGGTGTCTCTGGAGGGTGAAACTACTCCTGAAAATTGTTCTAATATTATAAGGACCGCAGACCTTTTAGATCCTTTCGGATACACCTTTGATATAGGTTAAATAGACCGTGATGTTTTTTCGGCCATTGTCGTCTACCGTTTTACCTCTACCTGTGGTAGCTGATGTGATGTTTGCAGGGTAAGTGTTGCTCCGAAGGTTGTTCATGATGTTCACCAACTCTTGCTGGTATGTGTTTTGGTCGCTACATATTTGTTTGGCCCAATGTTGTAGGCCGCTGGTGATTCCCTTTTTCACATTATATGGGTGGTGGAAATCAAAGTTTAGGTACTGACCGGTGAAAGTTGGCTTGCGATATACTGATGTCTTAAACCCTTGTCCTGTGCGAGTAATTGGCACGTCCAGGAAGGCCAGCTTGTTGTCTGTTTCTTTTTCCATTGTGAACTGAATGAAAGGCCTTATTGAGTTCACATGGTCCAGTAGTACTTGTGTGTCTTCCTTGGTGGGGCTATAGGATGAAAGTGTCATCCACATGTCTCAGCCAAATGGTTGTTCTCATTGAGGTCGTGGATAAGGCTATCTCTTTGAAATATTCCATGTATATGTTAGCCAGAACTGGAGATAATGGCAATCATATATAGTCCGGGGGCCAGCAGGGGCTACCGTGCACCCCACCCCATGATTCTACTTTTAGGGTACCAAAATGTTCCTTAGGATGTTCTCTTTCAGAAAAAGGATGTTCCCAAGAAAGAAATTGGGAAGAACTACCTCATTGCATAGAACAAAATGGTCGCCAACACCAACAAAACAGAATTTCATATCTCGTCTCCCAGTTGACATATCTGAGTACTTTAAAAGGCTATATCATGGGTTTAAGACATGAGTAATTCAAAAATCCACTTTATTTTACCCTAAAAGTATACAGACACTTTCTTGTAAAATCCTGAAATACCTATAAATTAATGTTTTAGGGTAAAATAAAGTGGATTTTTGAATTTATCATGTCTTAAACCCATGATATAGCCTTTTAAAGTACTCAGATATGTCAAATGGGAGACGAGATATGAAATTCTGTTTTGTTGGTGTATGATGGCGACCATTTTGTTTTATGTGTTCTGAGTAATTTTCCCCAGAGCTTGACCTCTTTTCCTACCACGATGCCAAGGGGTTATAACATCCCTTTTACACGGCTAGCCCAAGCTGTCCATTAGAGCGTGTCAGACAAAATGACTGACAACGCACCTTTTCGCACTTTCAAAAACACAAAAAAACAACTTCTTCCCTTCAAGATTCTTTTTACTAACAGCATGAAGCTGTCAATGACAAACTAGCCTAATACAATTTTGCTGTGTCGGACAAACTCCACACTGGAACCCGGAAAAGAACTTTTCACCTCAACGTTTTTCACGTGGAACTCTGCGCTTGTCAGCAATCTATACATCTCAACAAAGAAACTGCTAATACTACTGCATCTTCCAGCAAAATAAACTTTCTATACAATAATGAACATTTGAACACTTATTAAACGGAACTGCTTCTAAAATGTAAGTTCCCGCGAATCCTCTCCATTTGCAACAAACCCAACTCCTTTTTCTCTCTTCCTACTATGTTTCTACTGTTATTAAAAGATCGGATATACGGAAAATAAAACATTAAAAAGTTGTTTTTCTTCTTTCATACTTTCGAGCCACTGCTACAAGAAGGCAAGCACATTTCGATCAGCGTACATTCCATTTTCAATGCAGAATTGTGGTTTGTTCCAACATTTACCAATATGAGCATTTTCCTCCATTTCAAATTACGTACGTACGCACTCACACATTATGGATTACATACAAACTTTTGCATACACATATGATTATACATAATCTCATATAAAACAAATATGCACTTTTATCTACTTTACATCTAATAAGAATATTAATGACTTTATTCTACAACTAAGTAGTAAAACCGAACTCTTGAAAGCACATTCTTCTTATTCTCTATTGGTAAGAACTTACTATGTCGATAATATGCATTCTTTAATAAATACATTTCTTATTACGTTACATTCGTGTTATGTATCTTTATTTTATTGTAATGTTAAATGTGCATCCTTGCATCGCAACCTTATTTCACTCTTTTTATGCATCTATATTATTGATATATATTCGTCGACAACTAGACAGAGTAAGAAAGACAGAAGGACCACAGTGAGCCATAACCTTTCTATTTCTCTAAATCATCAGCAGTCCAGACCTGATATAAACCCTTAGTGCTATTGTAGCATTCGATTAATATTAAAATATCTGATAGTTTGGAACACAAAGTTCACAATATAAACATGACCGAAATAGTAAGCTGATACTAGCAGTAGTACTGCTAGTATCAGCTTACTACTTCGGTCATATTTATATTGTGAACTTTGTGTTCCAAACTATCAGATATTTTAATATTAATCGAATGATCAAGATCTTTTGGTAGTTTCTGAGCAACGTCTGTTTTATGGCGTATTACTGTGATACTATGGTTATGCTAGATTTTACAAGTACACAACAGATACGTTGTATCAGAATAAGTACTTTCGATTTTGCCTTGAAATTGAAACAAATAGATATTGGTCGAGAGAAATGCCAGATGGTGGAAGGACAAGCTGTTGACAGGTTGGTTTGAGTACACTTACCGACCTAAAGTAAAACACAAGTAGTGTCCTTGGCAGGGCTTTTGATCGACGGTTGTTGACACATTGAATACAGGTGTACACCGAGGTGATTGGAGAAGGCACCAGTGGAGTTGAGTGTCTCTCCTACGTCCGTCAGACTCAACCCTATAATTGAGGCTTGCCCATAAAAGAGGGTAAATTTTGTTTTTCAGTCAGATTTGGATCCACCCGCCTGGTGACAAAGCACATTAATATTACACACAAAGTGGAAGTGAGCAAGCGGCCATCCTGGATCCCTTGTTTGCCGTTTACTGGGTGCCACGGCGATAATATCGAAGCCCGCGCGTACAATTATATAGTTGGATTTGTGGCGAAGGCAGAAAAACAGCGAAACAAATAAATGACGAAACAACAAGGAAGGAATAGCTTAAACAGGAGACTTTAATGATGGCGAAAACGAAACGAGGAACCAACCCATCAAAGAATATAAGAAGGAGAGACAGTTCGATTGTTAAAAGAGACCACTAAGACGAAGTGAGTAAAGTAAAGCGTCAGTCTCGTAAGGGACGAAGACCCGATTTCTGTTGCATTCGTGAGCTTAGTGATCCTTGCAAGTTTCAAGTCTCGTCGAGACCAGGACTTTATTCTTACAAGTTTTTTATAAGTCCACCGAAGTCAGTCACACAGCTTAGAGTGCACTCAATTAGATGGAAATCTGTCCTATTGAAGAGTTTCCCACACTCTTCGCTAATACCAGGAATCGAACCAGGACCTTCTGCGTGTGAGGCAGACGTGCTAACCATTACACCATCCGAGCGGACTATTAAGACAAAACAGTTCATTTTATTTTTAGAAACATTTACACAACTCACAAGATAGACTTTGTTTTAGAGACCCACTTCAAACCCAGCTTTGGACCAGTTTAAAATATCGATATGTGCCTTCTAAAAGTATAAACGAATAATTAGACATATGCCTAAGGGAAACAATTCTTACCGGATTAGATACATATTTTCTATTACTTATTTCTTAACAACTTCATACGAATAATGGAACACGTTTTAATTCCTGAGATATTCTTAGAAATATATTTTAGGAATTTATTGGGAGCTGGAATCTTGACTAAACCTAATAATTTGTGACCCCTATGTGATATTAGTTGAACGCAGATTCGTCGTTAGACTATGAAATAAATTAGAACTACATTTCTTTATTTCTTATCATTCCTTAAACCTTTTTTTTTTATTCGCAATTAAATTTGATCTTCCGAAAATACATGGATTCGCAAGAGCACCAAGAAGTAATGATTGGCCGCAACGTAAACATTCCATTTTTTTCCAAATGAGGCACATTTATGGTTTGTCCAGGCAGAGTCGAATTTTGTGATGAGAAGAATAACAACGCAAAAATAAAAATTCAACTTTGCGGTTACGACCTTGCCCGCGCCGCATCAATAATCATAGTGTTAAAGATATACTACTACTACCACCTCCTCCCCTCACAAACCAGTATTACAGACTGAAGTAGGAAGAAACTTCTGGGACCGGAAACGGAACTTATTGATTTAACATACATATATATATAAACATTACACCACTCACCCTTTCTTTTTTTTAAAAATTAAAGTAAATTTTAAATTTCTTTCTGTTTGTTTGTATAATTGTTTATGTTTCGCTTACTGTGAATGTTTGTTTGTCTGTACTGTTTTGTAGTGTTGCTTTATCAGGTAAGCGATCTTAGTGTGTTATTTTCTTGTTTTAATTCGTTTTGCATTTAATTTTCTTGTGTGTTATCATTTAGCTTTGTATTTTCCGAAAAGAGATGGTTTGTTGATTTTATGTTGAATGAGTGTGTTGGTATTTAGCTTTGTATTTTTCGAAAAGAAATGTTGAGTGAGTGTGAGTTGGAAACGAATTGAAATTCATGTGACATAACCCGGATTGAATTTTAACCGCCACGTGTTCCGAAGTGAATTTGGGTCACTGATCCTTTCGCCATTTTAATTTTTGGGACCATGTGCTGATATTTCGATTAGTTTTTTCTCCCTTTTCTTCGTGTTAGCTGGTAGCGTGTTGATATGTTGATATTTGGGGCTGAATGAATCGTTTTGTGTGTGTGATGTTGAGATATCCTTTTCCTTTTTCTTTTGTTAGCTGGCGTGTTCGTGTGTTTAGCTAGTTTTCGTTTAAGGGGACTGATAATTTTTGTTTTTGTTTCTGGTTCTGCTTTAGTTTTTTTGTGTATTTGTTGATGTTTTCGTGTCAGGGTGATCGTTTAAGGCAGGTGTCTGAAACACGCGGTCCGCGGGCCGATGCGGCCCGCAAACTACTTTTCTATGGCCCGCGGCAGAACCATTTTCGTGACCAATATTTTCCTAAAACTTGGTAATTTGTTCCTCGCCCTTTCCATACTTTTGCAGCAGCAGCATTAAGCTTGACCTGCCAACCTAATGCAAACAGACATTCAATCACTTTTAGCCAGGGTCTGGCCATGTTTCTCCCCAGGGAAGGGTAGAATGTACTTTAATATTTCAGTCGCTTTCACTTCAAGATCAAAAGCTGAAAAGTAGAAATATGTATCCAATTTTATATACATTTAAAAAAACATTCTTAATAAGAACGTTAGTGAAATCTGAAATGCTGGCTCATACACATATGATTACATCGGCTTGTTTCAAAGACCTATTGTGGTGGAGGGGTGACTGAGATGATAGTCAACTAACTCACACAACAGAACATGAGGAATTTTTTTTTGTTTCATAACGTGAGAAGGATAATTCATAACTTACTATGTCTGCATAATATAATTAATACACAAATAAAAAATCATAGAAAATGTTTGAGAGCGGATTGTTACATAAACAGAAATTTCGAAGAAAAAGGACGTGTTTTTTGGACAACCACATAATTGAAATAAAAAAGAATATCGGCAATATCAAAGAAAAGGAGAATTGCCGAGGAGAACCGGACTTTTCAAGAAAAGTGGGAATATTTGTATTTTGAAATAGAGGTAAAGAATAAAGTACAATGCTTGCTATGTCTGCATATTATTGCCGTGATAACAGTATAACGCATTAACCGGAAAGATAAGAGAAGAAAAGGTAGAGCGGCTTAAGACAGCTCTTTCGAAGCAACAAAAGCTAGTGAAATCCCCTGTCCTGAGAAAAGGAAAATGTTTGAAAGCATTAGCTTGTCACCTGTGATGTCGGCCCAGGCGACGCACGGGAGTAAATACCTCGAGTTACCTCCCTTGCCACAACCCATGAGACGGAAGTGAGTTCCCGGTCATGCGCCGGGCAAACCGGGGGAAAATAAAGAGAATCACACGAAGTGAGGAGACGAGCAGTCTCTTCTCCGACGATGATCATATTTGTCTTCGTACTTGTTCCTTTTGCTTCATCTTCCTTTTCAGTGAGATTCCCACGAGCTGGGAGACACTACATCACCTAATACTGTTGCCAGCCGTGTCACTGATTTAGCACGTGGTGGATGGGGTACAAATATCAGCGGACTACGAAAAACTGAAACGTTCGCTGACGGCATATTTTACCCCGCGGAAAAACACGTGCTACGAGATTTCGGAAGAACCTAGACAGGTATCACACACGACTTCGGAATTTGGCCGCCACGTGCGATTTGAAATTCTGGCGCAAATTCTACGCGACGCACGCTCTACACCCAGTATCTGGCTGATTCGGACTAAATCACAGTCGGAGCGGATACAGACGAAATGGCGCAGATTTGTCTACCAGAAGCAACACAGAGATGCCCAGAGGCGGCCATATCTCAGCGAGACTGCCACCACGTGGTGCCAACGCATAGATGCCTAGAGACGGCCATAGCTCAGCGAGACCGCCACCACGAGGTGCCAGCAGACCACGAGGTGCCAGCAGACCACGAGGCGACGGAAATTCGGCCGTCTGCCGTTACTGTGGCAACTCACCCAGTCATCCATCTTGTCCAGCCAAGGGGAAAGAATGCAGGAACTGCCTCAAGCTAAACCACTTCGCCCGTGTATGCAAATCTTCCAAACATAAGGTAAGACAGGTTTTCTCACATACTCCGGAGTCGGAAGATGGAAGGGCGAGATCTCCATCACCATCCAGTGACGAGTCCGTGTTCACACCCCAAAGACTCCAGCCATCACTGCCCGTGTCAGCAACACACATATAACTTTTTTGGTGAACACTGGTGCCAGTGTTAACACCATAACGGGGCATGAATATGACGCCATGCAGGACAAACCACTGCTACTCAAACACACAGCAAAAATATACGCATATGGATCCACGCAAGCACTCCCTGTCCGTGGATTCATCAATGCAAACATTAACAGCACACGCACAACATTTTACATTATCGATGACAGGGGGCCATACAAAATGAAAAATGTCCCCGACCATACCAGATCAGTTCCCTGCACTCTTTGATTGTAAGATGGGGAAATTGCACAACACAAAGTTAGGCTGCACATTGACTCTTCTGTCCCGCCGGTAACCCAGCGGCATCGCCGTATACCGTTTCATGTACGGAAGGATGTCGATGCGGAGATTGCACGCCTCGAACAACTAGATGTCATCGAAAGGGTTACGAGCCCCACACCCTGGGTGAGTCCCGTAGTACTGGTCCCCCAGGCGGAGTGAGGGTGTGCATTGACATGCGGAAGGCAAATGAGGCCATCCAGAGGGAGAAGCACTCCATGCCAACAGTCGACGACCTCATTGCTGACCTAAGCACCCCCACAGTCTTCAGCAAGCTGGACCTGTCCAACGCCTACCACCAGCTTGAATTGGAGGAATCTTGCCGGTAGATAAACACATTCACCACACATGCAGGGCTGTACCGGTACAAGAGATTGACAAACACCTAAAGGCAACACTGAGCCGCCTCCAGGACAGCGGGGCGAAGCTAAACAAGGACAAGGTGCCTATTTTTCAGTGAGCTCACCTTCTTTGGTCATATTTTCAGCCAAAAAGGTGTCTCACCGGGCCCAGAGATAACAGCCATCGTCAGCAGCACCCCAACAAAAACGGTTAGCGAAATCCGCTCGTTCTTGGGCACGGCCCAGTATGTCTCCAGATTTATTCCCCAATACGCGACCATCAGCGAGCCCCTGCAACGGCTCACGAGGAAAGACGTCCCATGGTCAGAGGTCGCGCAGCGGGCTGTTGACAAGCTCAATGAGATGCTGACGGGGGCTAGTGTCATGGCCTATTTCGACCCAAAAAACACAGAGGTCATTGTGGACGCAAGCCCTGTGGGAGTAGGGCAAGGTTCTCAACTATGCGAGCCGAGTGCTCACAGAAGTGGAACAGCGCTACTTCCAAACGGAGAGGGAAATGCTAGCGGTGGTATACGCAGCCGAACACTTCCACATATATCTATATGGGTCGAAATTTGTCATCGCTACCGACCACAAGCCGCTCATGGGCATTGTCAAGAGCCCAAAGACAGCCACAACCTGGATAGAGCGCTGGAGTCTACGCTTCATGCCATATGAATACCAGCTGACATATCGTCCTGGAAGGACGACCTCAATCCGGCGGACTACCTCAGCCGACACCCTCATCAACAACCCGTGAGAGACAACAAAGCAGAAGCCTACATCAGGTATGTGACGAGGAATGCAGTCCCCAAGACACTGACCCTGGGATAGGTCAGAACCTCTACCCAGATAGACACACAGCTACAACAGCTCATGTTGGCCATCCAGTCCTGCGACTGGAAGGCGCCAGACCTTGCCACTTTCGCAGCATTTAAGGATCAGCTATCGATCTCAGATGGTGTCATCCTTAGGGGCTATGTGGTCCCAGCAGCACTGCAAGAAAAAGTTGTATACCATCACACCCACATGGGGATCGTCAAGACAAAACAGCTAATCAGGGAGAAGGTCTGGTTTCCGGGGACCAACAAAATGGTGGAAGAGACCGTCCAGGCCTGCATGCCAGGTTTCAAACCACACTCTGGCCGACCGGGAGTCAATTTGCCCTACCCCACACCCAGTCATCCCCGCTGCGCCCAGGCGACACCGTGCTTGTGAAGCAACGCAGGCACAACAAACTGTCCCTATCCTTCAAACCGAATCCATATACAGTCGTTCAGAAGACCGACAGTATGGTGACAGCTGAGCGAGGGGACCACCAAGTCACACGCAACTCCACATTATTCAAGCGGGTACAGACCAACACCCTCCCGCATGAAGAAGAGAAATTTGAAGATTACCATCGAAACACGGGGAAACACTGGTGACACCCGACACTGCTTCGATGCCACAGACGACACCCCATACCGTTTCGCCGCCAAGACATCAACACATCCCAGGGGCACTACCACAGCCTACACAGTCCACAACCACACCATAAAACCCCCAGCCGATCAGACGCAGCCCACGGCCTCAGGCAAAAATACCAAAGAAACTCCAGGAGTATGTCCTAAAATAAAATGCATCCCCCACATAAAACGTACCATGCACGTCAACACACACACACACAAAACACAGACATATTGCAAACACACGAACGTAAAAGAAGGATCTCACATCCACCTTGCCGAGGAAGGAAGAGGTGTGATGTCGGCCCATGCGACGCAAGGGTGTAAATACCTCGAGTTACCTCCCTTGCCACAACCCATAAAACGGAAGTAAGTTCCCGATCATGCGCCGGGCAAACCGGGGGAAAATAAAGAGAATCAAAAGTGAAGAGACGAGCAGTCTCTTCTCCGACGGTGATCACATTTGTCTTCGTACTTGTTCCTTTTGCTTCATCTTCCTTTTCAGTGAGATTCCCACGAGCTGGGAGACACTACATCACCTAATACTGTTGCCAGCCGTGTCACTGATTTAGCAAGTAATTCATACCAACAATTGGCTACCACTGCTCAAGATTTTGAAAAGTTTCTATCGCACTTGATGAAAGTACATGTATTACAGGTACTGCTTCCCGCGCTGTCTTTATCAGGGGAGTTGACAAAAACTTCAATGTCACTGAAGAATTATTGGATTTACAACCTATGACGGGGCGAGATATATTTAGTGAACTAGAAAAGTGCATTGAGCGTGCGGGATTGAATTGGATAAAACTCGTGTCAGTGGCAACAGACCTGCAATGTGCTCTGAAAAGCTGAACAGTCTTGGTGTGCCCATCTCTGCTATCCATTGCATTCTGCATCAAGATGCACTGTGTGGGAAGAGTTTGAAGATGGAAAACATTATGGATGTGGTTGTGAAAACCACCGACAGTTCATTTCTTTTCTATCCACCATGGATAGTGAATATGGAGTGCTTCTGTATCATTCTGAAGTGAGGTGGCTAGTCGGGGGAATGTTTTGAAGAGGTTTTTTGCTTTGAGAGAAGAAATTGGATTGTTCTTGGCAATAAAAGGAAAAGATGTTCCTGAGTTAAGCGGTCCAATCTTTGTCTCTAAGCTTGCATTCCTCACCGATCTGACTGACCATCTTAACGTTCTAAACTTTAAGCTCCATGGCCCAAAGCAGGTTATAACAATGATGTACGACAGCGTGAAATCTTTCAAGTGTAAACTTTTGCTGTGGGCAAAACAGCTTGCAGGCAGGAACTTAGCTCAATTCACGGCCTTGCAGTCATTGGAGAGGGTTGAACCACAGTGCTTGAAAGAATATGCAGATATAATTTTAAAACTGCATGCAGAGTTTGACCGACGTTTTCAAGACTTTTTATCATTAGAAAGGCAATTTATGCTTTTTGCTACTCCATTGACCGTTATGTTGATACTGTTTCTGAGGAATTTCAGATGGAGTTGGTGGAGCTTCAGTGCGATACCATACTGAAACAGAAATATGCAGAGGTTGGTGTTCCTGATTTCTACCAGTTCCTTGAGATTTACCAAATTGTTTGCCTCATCGTTGCAAATTCTGGCCATGTTAGGAAGCATATACGTTTGTAAGCAGTTTCTCTCAACAACGAAAATAAATAAATGTTAAAAATGTTCCACAGGTTAGCATAGAGATCATCTGCGATTCATGTGGTGGGAGAATAGAGATGTGGATTCAGAATCTAAAGAGTACAGCACGATAGTCCACCCCTTTGGGGCATCATGGAAGTTTAGAAAAAAGAGAAGGCACCTCGATAAAACATCAACCGTTGAACAACCCATTCAAAATTAGTTGTTCCGGTAGAAAGCAGGTAACAATCCCGCTTTCCAACCCCTGGCCCGTCAGTCACTCATCATTTGTCTCCTTTGAACTATACGGAATGGAGTACTTAGAAATTACCATTGATACACTGTTAAAGGCATATTAACAGCTAGTCAAGTGGTGATTTGGTGGGAGTGTAGCTGCGGCTGGTACGGAGATAATTTGAAAGAAAAGTGTCCGGGGTGAAGAATTGGGATAGGGACCAGCCAGGCGTCATCGTGGGACTTCGTGATAAAAAGCGATGCCCTCAAGGGACAGACGGAGTCGTTTCGCCCGGCCTTGTCTCCACTAAAGAGAATTTAAGTAGGACCAAAAGTCTCTTGGTGAATTTGTGAATATTTCTCCTCACGAAAATTTGATCGCGCCGAAGCTGGGGTCAGAATAACTTGACCTTATGACACCGGGGTTAACGAAAAACACGTGTTTAACACACACAAGCATTTCTTTGCCCATATTAATAGCCCCGAGACTCTCGCAAACCAAAGCATTATTTGGTCGGCGATTTGTGTTTGTAGACTAAGGTTGACATCTAATGCCGCTAAAATCGGCTGGAATTCGGTGGGAAGTCTTTGGAAAAGTATGTGTTGAAGGATTGTGTCGCTTTGTCTAACGAACACATGCGACGTAGTAGTTGCGACAGTTTTGTATCCTCTGCTCCGACACCGGGGCAAAGTCGTGACTGCAAAGTCAAATTTTTGTTTCTGTCTTGTCAAGCCTCTCATCGAAAAGTTTTGATTCCACCTGAACTGAACGAACCACAGATGTGCCTCATTAGGAAAAAAAAGGAATATTCATGCTACCATTATTTGTTGGTCTTGTGGTTCCTAAGGTAAAGAGTTCCGTATTAGAATGGAGTATTAGATTAACTAGTAGTCCAGAGTAGAAGGAAAGAAGTCAGCCGCAACAGGAAAAATGTCCCCATGTGGTGTGAACGCTTCCTGTTCGCGCCAAATCTGTGATGTCACGGAGACAGTTTTGGGAAGTCGCCATGGCTATTTTGAAGTCCGATCAAATATAGAATAAATGCGGAAGTTCATAGGAATGTAAATAAGGACAAATGCATATATAAGTTTGGAAGGTACTTATATTGCAGTTACCAATATGAAAGTTTTGGTAACAGGAGTTCTATATTAGAATGTAGTTGCTCGTCTAAGTGTAACGAAATACATCCAGATCATGTTACCGGTAGCCGTTGGGAGCTGGTCAGATTTGAAATCTGTGTTAAACTGCCTACGTGACCAACTGGAGAGATCGGGTTACCGGAAACCGTTGAAGATTTGAAAAGAGGGGTGATCGTATGACCAGTAGAATATATAAGGGTCTAGATTGTAACGGTTAGAGGCAGTTGGGGTCGAGACCTAGCAGAGTTCGCACCATACGGCGTCCCCGCCCGTCAGGGTTGGGGTGAGAGCCGGGTAGAAGCGGTGACCAGTTGGAGATTTGAATCCGGAGCGACAGGTCAGAGAGGAAATGACTTCTTTAACCCGGCTGGGTGGAAGAGGCAGTTACCAGCTTGATTTTCGTAGTAGTAGCTCTAATAAGTGACCAACTCAGTTAGAAGACGAAATACAACAAGTTCCGTACCTCGATGAAATACGCAGACCAGCCCAGAAATGATCCTGCGTATGCGGAAATAAAACCCGAAATTTCAAATTGAAGATCCGTGAATTTTGTCGTCTTTTCTCTCCACACACGTGGGAGAGCTTTTGTCCGAAATGATTTTCCCTCAACAGAAAGATCGGCTCCCGTCAGCAGACCCGGACAGAGAGTCATCATCATCATCGCAGTCCGCAGCCCCGGAAGAAATGATCGTCTCTCTTTCTCTGAATCTATCTCTCCTCTCTCTCTCTCTCTCAACGGCTCTTTCTCTCACGCCGGTTATGCTTCATAAGCTAGAAAGAAAGAAAGAAGGTGCATTGAACGGAGAAGAAAGGGTCTGCACGTGGAAGTCACGTGATGTGAATGGCGGTCTCTGATTGGCTGGAATGGTATTGATGTCGCGGATAGGATTTGAACAAGAAAGGCAAGTACCACCTTGATTTGAAAATTTAGTGACCATGTGCTTTCGCCATCTTGTGAAGACAATCGAATAAAGACGAATAGTCCATACGAACAGAAATTAAACGAAATCAGATATTTGTAGACATACAAATTACAGAAACATTTAATATATGAAGACAATATAAATGCTACATACGTTTCTTGGCTGAAAGAGAGAATAAAATATTAAACATAAAAAGAGAACGTGTTACGAGAATGAAGTGCTTATTCGTAGGGAGAAATGCTAAGGGCAGATTTAGTTAATTTGGCTAGTCCTAAAAAGGGAAAATGGAAATGGAGGAGACTCGTGGTGTATAGAGTTTAATTCTCATGTTTTCACCTGACTATGGGGCGTTTGGTAATGCTTGTTTTAATAATGTTGGTAATTCCACGAACCAAGGCAATATTTATTAAAACGGATGAAATCGCAAAAGCTAGCGAAGTAGGCAGACACAAGTTGAGAGCCGGCAAGTTTTACGAAAGTTAGCATCGGTGATGTCGACCGTTTATGTTAGCCATGGTGCTGGTCAAAAAAGCGACCTAGAAAGTTACTGTGTGAAGAGGAAATATGTAGAAAAGGAAATACGTACATTGGGAGTGTACGGGCTTCACCCAAACAGTATTGACCGAGTAAAAGGGTGTCGACCGTAAAGGTGAGCACAGAGCGACGTGGGGTCGCGGTATTTATGGAAAGAGCAAGAAGAAAAGACATCAGCCGAAGCTAAAGGCTTAAGATAGCTTGTTATTTTCTTATATATATAGATTATTTATTTATATCTGAGTTACATGGATTTTAGACAAACAATAAAACATTTAAGTAGAATCGATCTAGAGAGTAATTATGGGAAGTTAGTCCTATAGATAGTGAGAATGGGAATCATTCTGTTGTGTGTGGTTTTTACCTTATAGTAACTGAAATTGCTTGTTTTTAATACAGTGTTGGTTATTCATGAACCAATATATGCTGATATGGGTGAATCAGTGTAAGATATCCGCTAGGTCTGGAAGCCACCTATACGCGGTGCTGTTCTACCGGCTGAACTA
>VCCN01006650.1:41312-58241 GCA_006491835.1 Architeuthis dux
GACCATATGATTTACGAAACTAAATATAGCCTCCTTTTTTTCTGTGACGTCAGCCCGCCTAGGGCTCATTCGCCCGTGTCAACCTTTCTTTTGCCTCATCAGTATCGTAGTCGCCTACTATACTGTAATGTTCTTGTTGTGTTTATGTGTCTTCGTTATTCTTTCTGTGGTAGCTGTGTAAGATTAGAATGCGTTTTGATTCGTAATCGTGTTTAAGCGTGTTAAGAAAGGATAAAACAAAAACACATGTCGATAAGTGCTATGCTTGAGCTGAACTGAGCCTTCCCTGTTCCTACTTCCGGTCCGCGCTTTCTGGGACCGGAAACGGAATGTGGGCTGCTGGGTGCTTGCTTCGGCATGTTTATTGATTTAACATAACATACATATGTATAAACATTATATATACGTACATAAAAATCTCTTCCTTTTTAATATGGCATTTCTTAAAATGCCGATATTTCTTGCTTCAAATCTTTGGTCATCCTCTCCACATTCTTTTTCGCCCAAACTAGGAATAAAACGCCTCAAATATAGGTTCTTCGAAGAACCAAGGATCTCTTTTAGTTTTCTACCAAGATCAGGATAGCGACTCATAACTTAAACATTCTTCCTGATAAGTAACTACCCTTATTCTATACCGGTATTTTTCATTTCTGTCATATGCCCCTTTTTCTTAACTGATTTCTTTGTCTCGATAACATATCTTTCGATATTACGGTTCAAAATAAACTCCACATCACAGACTACTCCATTTCGGTACACAAGAAACCGGCAAACACAGAAGCACTACTATCTTTACTTTCTGCACGTTTTTACCACTTTTTTGAACTGCACATGTGTACCTGTTTTCTTTATATGTTTTCTAAATAAATACAACATTTATTTCCATCTAATCCCTTTGTCCTCTTTCTCTTTATATGATCTGTGTCTCTGTTTATATTCGCCTGCCAACTACTACTGCCACTGCTACTACTACTAGTTATCACTCTCACTCACTACTAATGGCTGCTGCTACACACTTACAGCCAACCACTATTGCTGCCGTTACTTTTGAAAGGAAAATTCATTCACATTCCCATTCAATATTAATTCACTTCTCCCCTTTACCAAATATAACTTAATTTTATTTATAACTTTAAACCTTACACTAGTTTTGTCTTATTTAGCTACGGATGTAGCCCGCAGTTTTATATTTAGTTTAATCTTCTAGTTTCGCATTTTAGCTATTGTGATATTTAATTCCGTAGTTTCGTATTAATTTATAATAAATGGAAAAGAGGCTGTTACACTTATATTGATAATTAAAAGTCCTATAGTTGAATGAAAAGTTGATAGGGATATTTTTAGACCCATGTGGCAACAGCGAGCCAAAATCTGTGACATCATGGAAGAAGAAATTGGAGAAGACGCGGGCGCCATTTTGAAAATCCTGCGTGTAGATCAGCCATCTTGAATTAAGTGATAACACGTAGATAAAATACAATCGAACAGAAAAGAAAGTCCGTACAAAGGGAAATGAAAACAAATGCAAATATTTATAGACATACATTTTAACAAACATTTAAAGAAAAAGGGTATGTTAAAAACAACGGTCGTTAGAGTCGACGGAAATACAAAGTAATTATTTATAAGGAAAGTGTGAAGTACTTATCAGAAAGGTGAAAGAGAGAATCAGCTATTAGCTCTGACAAGTTGGAATAGAAGAGAAAAGAAACACGTGACATAGTGAGACTCATATTTTTTACCTGATGGTGGAGGAATGAAAATGCTTGTTTTAATAATGCCTGGTTATTCATGAACCAAGGCGATGTTATTAAAAACAGTGAATCATGGTATACGGTAAACTAGTGAGGCGCATGGAAAGGTTTACAGCAAATGTTGTTGACAAGTGAGTTACGTTAGTCACGGTGCAAAAAGTAAATATACTGATCAAAAGACGGGGCTAGAGTGCGCCATGAAAAATCTAATGGAAAATATATAGTAATATATAGATTGATATGCGTGTTGGAAAAACATTCGTGCGTCACAGACGATAAGTCCGAAAGTGAGCGAAGGAAAACGGAAGTTATTGTTTTTATAGCTAGCGACTACGTCACAGAAATAGTCCGTTGGAAGTGGTCCCGGATTTTGTGACGCCACTGTGACGTAGTCGCTAGCTATAAAAACAATAACTTTCCGCACTGTAATGACGACCCTGGCGACGCAAGGGAGCAAACACCCCAAGTTACCCCCCTTGCCACAACCCATGTCTCCTTTCGGACGGTGATCAGTTAACATCACATTTGTCTTCGTCCTTGTTGCTTTTGCTTCATTTTTCCTTTTCATTGAGATTCCCACGAGCTGGGAGACACTACATTTTGGCGACGAGGGGCGAGGTCCGTCTTTAAAACACAACACACCTCAACACACGATGGCTAATTTCTTGCCTCCGTTTCCACCATTTCAGATACACAACGGAGAAAGCACAATCGGCGTCAGATGGCGAAAATGGATCGAAAAGTTCGAGACTCTGATGTGCGCCATGGACGTAGAAAAAAGAAAACTGGCCATGTTTCTCCACTACGCCGGCGACGAAATTTCTGAGATCGTCGATAGCCTCACAGATGAAGTCAAAGGACTCGGAGCAACACACATGGTGGATGGAGTACAAATACCAGCGAACTACGAAAAACTGAAACGTTCGCTGACGGCATATTTTACTCCGCGGAAAAACATGTGCTATAAGACCTAGTCGGGTATCACACACGACTTCGGAATTTGGCCGCCACGTGCGATTTCCAACACGTAGAACGTAAAATTCTGGCGCAAATTCAGCAAGGCTGTTCTTCCACGCGGGTCAGACATGAAATTCTGGCGCAAATTCGGCAAGGCTGTTCTTCCACGCGGGTCAAACGCAGAGCCCTGAGGGACGACTCCACTCTGAAACAAGTACTCCACGAAGCTAGTGCTACCGAACTTGCAAACGCATGGGCTTCAGCGATAGAGACGCACGCTGTGCATGCAATATCTGGCTGATTCGGACTAAATCACAATCGGAGTGGATACAGACGAAACGGCGCAGATTTTTCTACCAGAAGCAATATAGAGATGCCCAGAGGCGGCCATGACTCAGCGAGACTGCCACCACGTCGTGCCAACGCAGAGATGCCCAGAGACGGCCATAGCTCAACGAGACCGCCACCACGTGGTGCCAACAGACCGCGTGGAGATGGAACTTCGGACATCTGCCGTTACTGTAGACACTCAACAGCACATCCTTTCTGTCCAGCCTGGGGGAGGGAATGTAGAGGCTGTTACAAGATGAACCATTTTGCACGGGTTTGCCGGTCATCCAGGCACAAAATCAGCAAAATTTCATCGAGTATTTTCGGACTGCGGCTGAGAGAGCTCCATTCCCATATCCATCCAGTGACGAGTCTGTTTTTACGGTCAATGGCAGGCGAGTCCGAAATTTTAGTACCCTTGCCGTCACTGCCCATATAAACAGGACACCAATAACGTTTGCAGTCGACACTGGTGCCAGTGTTAATATTCTCACTTGGCAGGACTACGATGGCATGCCGGACCGACCCAAGCTACAGAGGCACGCATCCAACATATACGCGTACGGATCCACACGGGCACTTCCCGTGCGTGGACTCATCTACGCTAAAATTGCACGGAATGGAAACCACACGAATACGAAACTATACGTTGTGGATTCCAGCGAACCGAACGCTCACAATCTTTTAGGCGCTGACTCAGCCCAGGCACTGAATATAGTCAAAATAACTCACCATCAGCCCAGAAATAAAGACAGAGTAACAGACTACATGAGCGCACAACAGGCGAGGATAGAGGAGTTAGAAAAGAAGTTAAAACTGTCCGAGAAGCGCCTAGCCGCAATTGAAAAACAATTAGACGAAACACAAAACCAGTCAGACTCTAACACGAAAACAGACTAAACACATACACCGGCGGCGGAAACGGAAACCAAGACAACAAGAGAGACGCAAAACAATAACTACACACAGGCAGAACCGTACGAAAAATACACAACACCGGTTGGACCCGGGTGATTACAAAACAAGAAAAAAATCGTTAGACCGGTGTGATTACAAAACAAAAAAAAAACAAAAAAAGGGGAAGCATGGAAATAAAATAAACGTTCCACATACACACAAAGAGACTCCACCAGCCGATCAGACGCATCCCATGGCCTCAGGCAAAAATGCCAAACAGGCTCCAGGACTAGTCCTAAAATAAAACGCATCCCCCACATAAAACGTACCATGCACGCCAACCCACACAAAAGAAAAAAAACCCAGACAGATTGCAAACACACAAACGCAATCCACAACATAAAAAGAAGGACCTCACATCCTCCTTAATGAGGAGGGGAGTGGTTAGATGTCGACCCTGGCGACGCAAGGGAGCAAACACCTCGAGTTACCTCCCTTGCCACAACCCATGTCTCCTTTCGGACGGTGATCAGTTAACATCACATTTGTCTTCGTCCTTGTTCCTTTTGCTTCATCTTTCCTTTTCAGTGAGATTCCCACGAGCTGGGAGACACTACATGCACAACACGAATAACGCCCAGAATTGTTTTAGCTTGAATGAAAAGAAATGAATTAATATAATAACACATTTTTTTCTGTTTGTATGTGAGTATGTAAGTTACCATAAACTAGCAAAAACGGCAGATTGGTAGATTTTTTCCCTGTCACACACTCCAAATTCTTCAGCTTGAATAATAACACAAATCTGGGTGATTTTTAACTGTTATATTATGTTTTAGGAGAGGGGTCCAATTTACGATATAAATATAATGAAGAACTAGACCCTTATTGTGTGTTCACTGAGGATGACGTAGAAATGGGACTTTCAGACTTCACTAGAGAATTTTATGACATCATCCGATAATTTTTGGTTCCGATAATACTTACTTTTCGAAGTTTATTTTTTTTACCTGACCTCACTTTCTATTTGAAGTTAGATTTTAACTGGTTTCACACTTTCTTTTGAAAGTTGGAGTCAAAAGTGAGGGGAACATTTTTTTCTTCCCTTTTAGGAGTCAAAATGGAGGGAGAAATCTTTTTCTTTTTCTTTTTAGGGTTCAAAATTGAGGGGAACAATTTTCCTTCCCTTTTAGGCGTCAAAAGTGTGGGTAAACTTTTTAAAGATACGCCAGCATCTCTAGTGGCGATTGTTGTCACTGACTGACATAGTAAAATCTTAGTTACTACTAATGTTAGATCTACACAAGAAAAGTAGCACATACATGATCTGACTTTCACGTTTGTTTTCTCATTGGGAGTCAAAAGCGAGCAGAACATTTTTCCCCGTCTAGGAGACAAAAGTGAGGGTAAACTTTTTTTTTCTCTTTTAGGGGTCAAAACAGAGGGTAAATTTCTTTTAACTTTAAGGAGTCACAAGTGAGGGGAACATTTTTTTCTCTTTTAGGATCAAAAGTGAAGGGAACCGTTTTCGCTTTTTGGGAAAAATACTAATTATAGAGTAGTTTCCCTTATCTATTTATTTATTTGCAAATAATTATAATATTAATTCATACAAAGGAAGTGACTTGACATTGAGTTTAATGACCGGCGAAGACAGCCCTTAAGCGAGTATACATTGAAAGAATATTGTCATAGTCCAAAACACATAAATGTCAGGAAAAGCTATAGTTCTTAGAATGAAGTTTATAACTTTATTATAGAAATATGTCTTTTGAGAAGAGTAGAAATCTATGCATACAGATTAGTTTTAGAGACCTTGACTTCACAGGGCGGTACCACGCCTCATGGGGCAAAACCCCATTGGTGATGGCACCATCTCTGAGTCCGTCTGGTCTTAAATGGTCAAGACTCACCTGTGCCAGGTAAGAAGTTGGTGTGTAAGAGGCAGATTTTCGGCGGGTTCAACTGGTGATGTCAGGTTGCCAGTGGCAACAAGAGTTTTCAGGCCTTTTTCTGTAGATTTACTCAAGGAAGCTAATTCGGTTTGTGAGTTACAACATAGCTATTTATTAAACTTGGCATAAGGCAAACATGTATGTCTTATAATAATGTAGTACTCTATTGGAATTATATATGTTTTTATTTGGATTCTGAAAGAATTTAAAAGAATTCTTGCTCTTATCAAAATATTTTCTAGTCATGTAAAAGGTGAATGGACAAATTTTAGCTGAAAAATTATATGAAACACATTCTAGTAAAAGATATTTTTGTATCTGATTGTTTCCATTGCAAAATTATTTAAAGTACATATTAAATAAAAATAATTCACAATTTTGTTTAGAAATATATGTGCTGATTAAAATCTAAATGATAAACCTGTAGAAGGGAACTAATTTGTAAGATTAACAGTTGTATAAAGTTATGGGTGAATGTGGAAGAATTCGCAATTCAAAAGTAGCAGCCAAATTGTAGCTAGAGCACTAGTAGCAATAACAATGTGTGGTCAGTGCTAGTAGTTATTGAAAGTAGCCATTGCTTGCTGTATAAATAGCAGTCTCAGCGAGCTCCCACGTGGGGGTGGCGAGAAAGAAGAAGGAATGGCGACAATGAGGAAGGAAGCAAGCAGTGAGGCGAAAGGCGAAGTGACGTCGTTATGCGGTTTGAACATGCCGGAAACGACATGTTTGAATCGCGCGCCCACAATACTAGAAAAGGCGTCCATTTTGAAAAGGATAGAAGACACGTGTTGGAAAGAAAAGGATAGAAGACACGTGTTGGAAAGAAAATGGATATCCGAATTTGATAAAAAAAAAGACGAAATGCAAAAGTACAAATTGATATGACATTTAATGAATACATTTAATAAACACATACTAAAATGAAAAAAGGGTTCGTATATATAAACATTTAAAAAGGAGAGTTTAGTATTAAGAAAAACGGTTATTCTATCACTTGTTTTTGTGTACTGAAAGTTGTTTCGTCTTGATAAGCAGGAGGTTATATTTGAACCGGAATATCTGGTTATAATCCAACCTAGAGATATTGTGATAAAGACGAGAAATCCATTGTAGGAAAATGTTTCTTATCAGGAAGAGGCATTTGGCCTCTAACCTGATGTGTCGAAACTATAAAAGTGATCTCTGGTCATGGTAATCTCCTGGACCTATATTAGTTTGGGCGAAAAGAAATGTATCCGAAGTGACCAAAGAATTTAAGAAACAAAGACGGCATTTTAAGAAATGCCGAGATGAAAAGAAGGAAGAGATTTACGCGTGTAGTACGCCAGTGGCAAAGTCAGCGGTGAGGCAAGGGGCTTGGCTTCTTTAGCCTGTAACGGACACATATGTATTTTTGCACTCATACACTCCAGTCATAAAATGAAACCACTTGACACACATCTTAAGAACACCCAGGTTTTTATTCCGAGAAACAAAGTTATCTATCCACCGTTGCTTTTAGATAACCAACTTTCAGTACATGAACATACGGCACTTGACTCGAAACACGATACCATTTGTAGACACCAAGTCTGGCAAACCCTTGTATTTTTGTATTCTTACATTTCACCTTGGAACTGTAGCGGACTCATGCGTATTTGTGTACTCACGCACTACGGCCAGCAAGTGGAAAGCACTTGACATCAAATTTTCCTAAGAACAACCAGATTTCTATTCCGAGAACCAAGTTAATCTTTCTGAGTACAACTTTTAGATTTTCAGGACATGAAACTAATGTACTTGACTAGAAACTTAATATCCTTTGTAGACAATGCGTCTGGCAAAACGATGTATATTGTCATCTTACATTTCATCTTGGATTTTTGATGATACCCAGTTCAACACACCACTATTTCGACCAGCCACACATCCACCACTCACCTCTTACTATAAGAAGACCAGCTATTCTATTCTGAATCTTTGTTCAGTCAGATTTGTCGTTTTGACAAATCCATGACGGTTCCACAGAGACGCGCCTCTCACCTTTGATTATGTACGTACACATTCATACATTCACACACACTCTCTTCCTTAACATCTTCAACAGACTAAAGATATTTTATTAAAAGCATTCCTTTTTTCCTTCTGCTCATCAGCTGAGAACTACTTTTTGTTATTTCTTCTGTAATAAATTATTATTATCATTGCAGAGTATTTGTATTCTTTATTCACATTGCTTTGTTAACTTGTGCAAATCTGCATCTTTGCACATGCATGTACTTCCCCCCTTTCACTACTGCAGAAACAGGCAGAGAAAGAAAGATCTTTCTTATGCGCATCATTACCCTCTTTCTTTCTTTAGTCTCATCAGCATCCCAGCAGTACTGACCCTTTCTAACCACTATTACTACCGCTGCTACTATTAGCTTCACCGTTAGAGATCACTACGCCACTACGCCCTCATCATTGTTATTGTTTTCACGATAACTTTTAATGGAGTCATATATATATAATTAATAATAGGAGTTAGTTTAATATTAGTTTTAATCCCATCTTAATTACTTCCTTTTAACAGAACTTTGACGAAACCCATTCCAACGTACGATATTTCAACCAGTCTCGCATCCTCCAATCACCTCTTCCTATAAGAAGACGGACTATTCTTCATTCTTTCTTCAGTCTGATTTGTCGCCTGACAAATCCATGACAGTTCCACCTTTTCCACATTTACCTCATAGACGCTCCTCTCACCTTTGATTATGTACGTGAGCATTCATACATACACACACACACACACTCTCTTCCTTAACATCTTCAACAACGAAAGACACTTACTAAGTAGTAAACCGAACTATTTAAATGCATTCTTTCTTCTTCTCAAAGCTGAGAAATTCCTTATTGTTACCGTCTGTAATAAATACACTTTTATTATGTTGCAAAGTATTTATATTCTTTATTCTCATTGAATTATCACCATGTGCACCTTGCATCTTTGCAACATACATGTATTTCATCCCTTTTACTACTGAAGGAACAGACAGAAAGAGAAAGCGCATATCGCTAACGTAACTCTTTCTTTTTTCCTTTATCATTAGCACGCTAGCAGTCAGTCAGACACTTAAAGGCTACTACCACTACTATTACTATCGCTGCTACTATTAGTTTATTGTCACTACTACGGCCATCTAGCGACCACTATGCTACGATTTCCTTATAAATAGGCATTGAAAGAGCCTTTTTTTCTTCTTTTGACTGGACTTGTGACACGCCCATTTGATATTCCCCCAGGCATGGACAACGGAATGAGAGCAATCTACTCCCGTGGATAAAAAAAGGGATCGGTTCGAAATTCCCAGAAGATTACCGAATACTGAAGAAAGCCGGAGAGTACAGCGGTTGAAATATTGTGGCAATACCAACCGAGATGGGGACACTAGTCTGAATGAATCAGTGAATAATAATGATAATTCCGCATCTCAGAAATTCAGAACGAAATTGTTTGAATTGAAATCTTTTTTTATATCTCTTCTTTTCTGAAAATTAATTTCCATAATCAATCATAAGCCCTATCACCTTTTATTTTGGATATCTTTCATGAGAAAATTCTTTTTGTATCGACGATTTTTATAGGGTAAATACTGTCTGATCATCTGATGCTTTTCCAACAATATCTCATTACAATTGAAGAAATCTCTCTCTTTGTGCGTGTACTGCGATTAACTAAATAACAACAGGCAAGGCAATAACAATAAAATAAAAATTAAAGATCATAGATGTTTTTCCATAGTTTCTCTAAATTATATCACTTGAATTAAGCTCTGTATATACAAATATATTTATCTAAAAATTACCTATATTTATTTAAATTGGCAACACCGAAAAGAAGTAACTGAAATACTTCGAAGCCATAGTTTCGTACGACGGACTGAAAACTATTTTAAATGACAATTATGGCAGGTTGCTCCACACACCATAAAGTACGACCCCTTAACATGCACCTTTGGAACGAGCACTGCCATAGCTTTTAAAATAATAAAAAATGATATTCGAATTTTAAATTTTTTATTTCACAACAAATATCTTTCGAACCCTTGAGACGTCATACTACAACACCGTGTAGTGTGTACTGTTTCATTCTTCCGAGATAAAAAATAGTTTAAATTTAAAATTTAGAAAACGCTAGTTTTAAGAAGTTTCTTTGTATTCTCTTTTATATGTCAGCAAACATTAATCGTAGATAATTGATTCTATAACAGAATATCCGGTAATGGGATTAACAAGTTTAATAAAAACATAGACCGGATTTTCGTCTGCACTAGTTTTAGTTCATTGTGTTTTGTATTATGGCGCCCTTAAGCTACAACAATTCGCATATGGATTATGTCGAATAATGGTCACTGTTTGTGCAGTCGTCGACAGTAGCATAAAACCGGTAACTATCCTAGTCGTTTGACTGCTGTAATTTTGTTGAATGGACATAAAATCTTTTTTAAAATGGATTTTGCGAGATCGGTCTTCACAGGACGGAATAACGAAGGATACAGTCGGAAAGCAACAGCAGGTGAGAAAAAAAGATTGAGATTCTATTGCCTGGAATACCCAACAACACATTTTACGTATGAAAAAAATGTATCGAGTGGATGTAAGACAAATGGTCGTTTTATTTGTTTGATTTTCTAAAAATAGACGCCTTGATTATCAGTCTTGTACAATGTACATTATTGTACATTATATTCAAATTTGTTTTAAACTAGCGCTAACAGGCCACATAAATTGCAACAACTGAAGAAATAACATAATCAATGGCTGACATATCACTACGTGATCTTTTTATTCTTTGATTTTAATTTAATAATTTAGTATCTTTGTTCCAGATATATGGAACTAACTTTTATCTCAACCTAAGCATAGCTTTGGTTATTTTAAAGCTCTTGTTTTAGTTTTAAGATAAACAGTTACCCCTTTTTAGGCATTTTGTCACTGACTTTGAAATGTGAGATCGGTTTCTAATTTCTGTTTCAGGCATTTTCAATTTTTGACAGACACTTTAATTTTATGTTGAAATGAAATTTCACATTTTAATTTAAAACGAATCTGTTTTGTGTGAAGCAATATTATTTCTTTCACGTGACTAAAAAACCAACAGCTGTTGTTAGTTACTCCGACACCGTTCCGATCAATAGTAGTCACTACAAGAATTTAGTTCGGAATTTGCTTCGGTAATGTAAACCTGTCGGTTTTGTCTGGTTTATTTCTAAAATTATTTTTTACTGTTATGCGCTCGTCAACAGGGCACAATGTAGGAAACGTGGTCCTGATTGTAAAGTTTCACACACTCGCTCACTCGATGTCAAAAACAGCGCACAAATAAAAACAATTTAATTCATTTCAAAGCAATAACAATAGAATTTATGTATTTACTTCTGTTTTTCTTTCATTAATTCTCTTATTTCTTTTTGTGTGTCGTTTTTAACATCGAGTTGGCAAGGATTTGAAACTTTACAATCGGGACGATCTTCCGTACATGGTGCTTTCACTTATTTTCGATTTGTATATCTTCAAGAACAATAACATTCACACACGTGTGCAGAGTCCAAAATTAAAAAGTATTCAATAGTCATTTGGAATGAACTTTTATGAAGTTAAATTAGTTGCGAATTCTCCTAGAAAAGACAATGTTTTTTTTTTCTTTCAATTTTAGGTGCTTTCAATTCATTTAGACCCTACAACATCAGGAAATTTGTTAGTTTTTAGAATCTTTTTTCCAGGTTTTTACGAGGTCCCCCACCTCGTAAAAACCTGGAAAAAATGTAACTATAATATATAACTTTCCGTCATCTTACCGGAGAAGGGAGGATAAACATATGGAGACGAAATAACACCGATAAATAATTGGTAATTTAGAAACCCTAACACTAATTCTAGCCCTAATCCTAACAGTCACTGACCCTAACCCTAAGTACTACTATATTCCGTATTGGCTCTAAAGTGGGGGAAATTAGGCAAATTTTTCGTTTTTATGAAAAAAAATAGAAAAGACTTTGTTGGTAGATAAGTTTCTTTGTTTGAAAGAATTTCAAAGAGCTGCCAACACATTATAGAAGCAGTAATGCTGATAGCGGAAACGCCCGAGTCGTCGGCTGCAGCTGATGTCAGCGAATTTAAAAAGCTCAAACATTAACACTAAAAATAACAACCGCAACACTAAAAACATTACTTATCCTTTGTTCATTTGTATTTATCAAGCTTTAAAAAAAAATAACTAGTCTCTTGAACCACATGAAATTGCCCGATATCAGTAGACCACTTAACTTTGACTTTAAATTCGACATCAGCAGCGGAGAACTTCAGTCGATCCCGCTATCAGAACAGCTGAAGCCACGGCCATATGGAAACAGGAAAGGTAATGATAGCCACTCGTAAAACCTGAAATTCTTTTCTTTTTTTTTTTCTTTTTCAAAAACTAACAAATTTCCAGATGGTTTTAGGGACTAGTGGATTGAAAGCACCTAAAAATTGAAAGAAAAAAAACATTTTCTTCTAGGAGAATTCACAACTCCCGTCTCAAATCTTAACCCTAAACAGATTTCATTCCGTATTCATAGAACAACATGAATGCTCGAAAGAGGCATAAAATCTACATTCAAGATGTATTATTCTTTGCAAGAAGGTTCTGGTTTGTCTGAGTAAAATGAATTGTAGAGAATCTACAATGACATTTCACTTGAAAAAATTTGTTCATTTTATCAAAAAATATGTAATCATCACAAGGAAAAGAAAATAATCATGACATATAGTCCGGTTGAATTAGGCCAAAAAGTAGGTGAACTCAGAATAAATTGGCCCCTAAGAATATTTGGTACTGTCAGAAGCACAATTTTATGTAGAATAACATATCAAATGCCTCCCTTCATACCTTTTGGGTAAATATGGGGGTGAGATCAGGGGTGTAAAGTTGTCATTTCCAGCCTCATAAAATAAAAAAAGATTATCTATTTTAAATATGGCACTGTTTTGGCACTCCCTATACATATAAAAGCAAAATATGCAAATGAGTATGTTTGGTTGTATGTAGTGTCTGCTAATTGAGATCCTACAACTCATGTTGTTCCATATAAAAAAAATACACAAACCAAATTCAATAGACAACCTTTGTCTGTCAACAACAACAATGTCCTTTTGACTTCCTTTGATGTAGCTGACACAGTGAAGAAGAAATTGGGAGGGGAAAGGCAGTTTCTGGCCCAAAATGACCAGATGCAAATACTCTCAGCATGCAAAAAAAAGAAAGAAAGGAAGTGGCCATCAACTTTATTTTGTAAGGAAATAAGTTATGTTTTTAATAAAATAAGTTTTTGGCTCCTTTTGCCAATCCATACATAAAAGAAACGCTGTCACTTTTTAAAAATCTTTTTAAGGGTATATGCTAGTAAATATCTCGGTATACAAGTCAAATATGTTCCTGTCATAATCAACATCATCTAAAGCTTCTATGCCTTTGAAAAAGCTGATGAAATTCTCTCTCTAACAATATATATATGAGTCATTCCGTGTCAAGTTGACCAATTTTGGGGAAAGTGTCAATGCACTACAAAATGTTTAATCTGGATCTTACTAGCTTTTCTAGATCCTGAGATATATGGCTTCAAAAATGGCCTGAATTAAAAAAACAAAAATGCACCATTTCTTTAAAGGCAAAAATGAACATGTTGAACAAGCTGCACAATTTTCTACCAATAATCACTGAAAAGAGCAATGTTTAAAATATTTAGGGCTAGATTTTCAAGTTGGAGTCTCTACTCTTTCATGTTCTAATCAGTGGTTGAAATGGTATGCGGGATACAGCATATACCTACATCTCAATTACCAGGTTCAATGTCTACTAATGGAGACTTTAACATATACCTAACCTACAAAATCTAACCTTACCTTATACCTAGATCCCAAACCCATTTCCATCACCAGTTCTAATAGAGCATTGAAATTCTGTTTAATGACATTGCGGATTTTGAATTTTATTTATTTGCAATCCTGCCTGAACCATGGTGGTTTATAAGCCACTGCCAATTCCCTTTATTCATAACAATCAAAGATAACATTTATAACAAAAATGCATATTTACCTGATTGCAGAGAAATTGGCATCCGCATCCCCACGCTGGATGACTCCAGCACACAGACCCTACCCTCCCTCTACTCATTTTCTTCCTTCTACTAGTATTGTACATTTCCTTAAGGTTTTTCAAATTGTCTATTGTTGACAAGGTTTGTGCAGGTATTATGTACTGTCTGCCTGTAGCAGTTGGTGTAGGTGCAGCAATAGTCGTCAGGATATGCTGCTCTGGAACCCAGCAACAGTCTTGTTTGGATGGCATGGGAAACAGTCGCTTTGGCCCATGACAATGCATAAATGATATATGCATCTTTTTGTTCTTCATTCTTGCAAATGTTTCCAATCCATGAGAAACCCTCAAAAACATGCCACATATTGGCCTGTTGCACTTTTAACTCTCTTCTATCAATGTCACTGCAGATCCTAACATTTGCTACAAAAGAAACTTGGCTAACTTGAATCTATTCTCCATTTACGTGAACACAATGATGATTTTTTCCAAGTTCCAGCAACTGTATGTCCTTGTTGGATTAAGGTTAGTTACGGTAAACTGAATGGCTTGGTGTGTTGTTTCCTCTAAGGCAATCTATTCTAGTAGACCAACTGTTCTCAGAGCTTAGCCTTCTTCCCGGTGAATGATTCATTCACTTACTGGAATATATTGCACCTTTGGAGACTGCATACTTTGATCAGATCCTAATCTTCACCCATATTCTGGTAGGCAGCATATTTAATTTTTAATTTAAATGAAATGAGTTTAGTAATCGCTTGAAGAATTTTGTGCCCGGGTCATCTAAAGGTGACTTTTGTTTATATAAAATACATGGTTGACAAAATTACTGTTCTGTTTGATATCTCTTTTTCCATTAGCTAAAATTATTTTATTTTATTTTTCTGAAAGACATTGTTCTGATATCTCTAATGTTTATACAAGGAGATATCTACCAGATGGTCTCTCTGGGCCTTAGATAGCAAATTTTAGAAGGAATACTTTTAGTCAAATAGAATCTTGATTCTATTTGACTAAAAGTATTCCTTCTAAAATTTGCTATCTAACCTATGAATTGAATATTCAACCCAACTCCAAACACAAAATGTATTTTATAAAAATCTAACCTGAGAAAGAAAGAGATTTTATGTTTGTCGCAGTAAAATTCATGTTTAAGCAAATTTTGCCTACTAAGTTCTCTTATCCTTACTAATAATCAAAGATAAATAAGAACTATGCGCAAATAAATTCCAAATTATTGATGTCATTAAACAAATTTTCTATGCTCTATTAGGATTGAAATGGGTTTTGGATCTAAGGTGAGGTTGGAATTCGGGGGCTAAGTATATGTTAAAGTCTCTATTAATAGACATTGAACATACAAAAGAAGCTGGAAATTGAGATGTAGGTATATGCTGTATCCCTGCATACCCCCCCCCCCTTTGAAAGAATCAAGACACCAACTTGGAAATCTAGCCCCAAGTATTTTAAACATTGCTCTTTTCAGTAGTTCTTGGTAGGAAATTGTGCAGCTTGTTCCACATGTTTTTGCCTTTAAAAATGGGCCATTTTAGAGGCCTATATCTCAGGATCTAGAAAGATCCATTTTTTAACATTTTGTAGTGTATTGACATCACTTTCTTCCTTGCCAGACAGAGCATAGAAAGTTGGCTAAGTCCCGAGTAATGATTACTTAAAAATGGCTTCTCAGAAATACCAATGAAATCTGGAGCCCACTTTGACATCTTTTTCTGAGAAAATGGTGCTTTCTAGAGCTAGGCTGATGACATTCTCAAAATCTACATGTAAAGTTGACTCTGAGAACGAATTCCTAGTGCAGTAGAAGTTCCTGTTGTGGACTGGTTGCTAATTGAAAATGGAAAAGAAATCTGGTCGCCATCGCTTCTTGGATCCATAGTGACTGAACGAGTAAAGATATTGAGCTAAAAATTGACAGGACTTCATGAACCTGTGTGCAAAGTTAAAGCAAAATCTGAGATGGTTGAGTGGGGACCACCATACCTCCATCAAGAATGAATTCCACAATCCATAGACTTTGGACTGTGTACTTGAAATGTAAAAGGCTAAATTTACACTGTTGGAAAGCTGGTGAAAATCCTCCTTTCTAATGATATATCATGTCAATCTATTTACTGTTACTGGACTATATTGGTGTGAGCTTGAATGCAGACCCATAAATATTATTTTTGACATTTCAAAAGTAGGAATTATCAAAGACTAACTAGAAACATGCCTGAGGGTCCTATTAGTACTAACAGAAAATTTCATGGTGATATGTAGTTTGGTTCTTGAGTTATGCTGTCACATTTAGAATCACTGGCACACTATTTAGCATAAAAATACAATTTTGGCTCGATAGCAAATAGGAACCTGACTATAAGTGAAAATACCATGGTCAACTCAACTGGGTGTAAAAGATTTTGCCCAAAAGATATGAAGGGAAGCATTTGATACGTTTTTGCACTTCCATGGTACCAAATATGCTTAGGGGCTAATTTATTCCAGGTTGATCCCCAATTTGACTGGACTAATACGCAAATCGAAATGAGCAAAATTAAACAATCACTCTGGGCCAGGGATGATTACTTTTACTTAAAAATAGAAGTTGCAAATCAAAACAAAACAGTACTGACAGCAGGGTTTCCCGATGTTGCCTGGGGAAAAATAACTACAAATATGAAAACAAATGATATTTTTATCACAACGCCGCATGGCCTCCCTGTGTCACTCCACACCAGCTGATGTACTCCCTCATGTTGTTGGTGTAGAAATTGTTCTAAGTTGTCATCTGGGTCAATCAAATGCTAAACCGCAAAAAATTAAAATAGCTACGATGCTTAAAACCTCCCATAGCTGTCAATTTATATGAACAACAAAACAGAAAATAATATGAAAATATATTAAAACTACAGGCGGTAAATATTTCTTC
>VCCN01006651.1:4986-30599 GCA_006491835.1 Architeuthis dux
ATAGGCCTATGAAAAAAGTAACCTTCAGTTTGTAGGATGCAGGAAAAAATTTTTAGACTTATTTTTGGGGTAAATATAGCATCTTTGACATCGGGAAATACAGTAATTTAAACCACATTTCAGAAAATCTTTCTTTCCAATTTAAAAGTGTTTCATTTTTGTTATTTTTTAACAACTTTTCGAGCGATACATTCTTTGGCCTGCCTTGAGTGCACGTTCATCTAATCTATTTTCAGTACTGTAATCCGGGGTGACTTTCAACAGATTTTTAAGCAAAAAATGAAACTGACTAGGTACAAATACTTTAGAAAAATCATTTATGTTTATCGCACCTAGAGCACTTCATAGAAGTGATCTAGTCAAATGGGAACCCTGGAACACAATTTTTATAATCACAACAATTCAAAATGTGAGCTGTCCAAAGTCACCCAGGCCTGACGAATCCATTTAAAACATTGATTTTCTGCTTAGCATTAATAAATCTGATTGTTTTTAAGATCATAGCTGGAAATGGTGAAGTACAGACAGACACAATGCAATTGTCTTCTATCCTAAGATCCCATAAAATTACAAGTCAATCAATCAATTAATGAATGAATGCCAAAAATTCAAATATTTCACATCTTTTTAACAGGATGATCAATGATCACTCATCTAAATTTCCTGTCTTCACTTTGGCTGGTCTTCATTTGAAAATGACTTGAGAAAGGATTAGTCAGCACAATTGCATGATGGGAAATTAGCTTGACTTACTGTAAATTGGACAGAAGCTGGACTTGCAACTGTCCAAAGTCACCCCAAAATAAGAGAAAAGTTAGGGCGATTTTAAAAAGGTCAATTTTGATGGGTTTAAGCTAAAAGAAAGATGAAAATTCTGTGCAATTAGTGTACATTAATTATTTAAGTTTGCAAACATATATGATACAAATAAAAGAGTAAGAGAGAAATAAGAGGTAGTACACTTTTGTATACTTTTCAGGTGGCCCGTTAGCTTTACCTCAGAAAAATTCTACTTAGCTTACAGAATCAAACCAAGTTGATTTGGAAAGTAGAGATATTAATCCAAATATCAAAATAAAAACCACAGCTTCATCAGTTTTGATAAATGAGAAATAATCAAAGGATGACTTTTGCAAAATAAGTCCAAAGTTACCACGGATTACAGTACTTTTTTTTTTTGTTCCTTTCCATCTCCTTAACTAGAGTATACCAGGCAAAAGAATCTTGGTACTGGGTTCAGTAGTCCTACTTTATAAAACGGGAGTTGGGGGTCAAAGATATTTAAACATTAATTACAAGTGCCAAAACAAGTTCACCGGTAAAAGAAGGTGTTGTTTTCATCACAAAATCAAAGAAATTATGTGTAAAACACCATCTAATTATATGTTACTTGATTGCAAATTGAAGAAATTTAATATTTTAGTCATATTAGGTAAGTCTTTTGATGAAATTCTGTTTTTATTTATGGTTTTCTGGACGAGTTGGCCATAAATAGGCAAAGCTAGTATGTAGTAAGAAACACATTGAGCTGCATGGATAGAGAAGTATCCTCCTTTTCATAAAATTACTTGCATATGCTCTATAGATTCTTGAGGAAAAACAGTTTTTATTTTTGATAAAAGATTATTTGAAAAAATTCATAAAAAAACATTAAATCTAGTTTTAAAGTACATGAAACCTTATCAAGACCGAGTAATGTTAAAGCATAAAAGTCCTTGAATGATATGAAAATGATGTCAGCCAATATCTCACCTGTTCTTTCACTTGTAAAAATGAATATTTATTAAGGAAAATCTGGGACAAATATTTCTAATGAAAGAAAGAGAATCTTATGTTTTTTTAATTTTATTCTTTTATATGCAAGAAAAAAAGAAAAAAAATAGGAAAAAAAAGTGAGTGGAAGAGAAACTATGGTTAGTTAAATGTTTGGCATGCTGACGCGAGTCTGGTGTGCCAATATGTACATTTATATATATTATATTGATTCTACAAAAGTACTATATTTGTGCATGAACATGTTTTGAAGTACTCATACATGTCTATACTTGTATACCTAGATTGTCTGTATGTAATATGCTGATCCTAAAAACATGTTCTTTTGGTTGAGGGCATCATGATTTCCATGTCTTGGAAATTCAGTTTCTAGTGAATAAATGCTGCCGTCCTATAAATGTGTACTAAGAAATAAAGCTCAAAAGAAGATCTAATTCAGTTATTATGGAAGCGCAGTGGGGGGGGGGGTACAATGAGAGAATAAGTTAGATATAAATATGCTTCTAAAAATCATCTTATTCTCTCATTATACAATTCTTCAAGAATAAGACAAGACCTAGAAGATTTCAATTCTACATACAATACAGATGGATAAATTATACTGCAGTTTGCTTAATCTTTATGTAGTAGGTGAAAATGCATGTGTATTTCCCTATAAAAGCCTTTTTTGAGAGAGGGAGAGTCAACATATATAAAATGCAATGTGTGTATGTACATACAGTATCGCACATAAATGAGTGCACATCTACCACTTTTTGTATAGAAAGTTAATTTTTTAACAAACCAACATTGCAGGATTTTATTATTTCTAGTGGAACATTACACAATCAAGCAGTTATAGAAAATAAAGGCTGTCACACCAAATACTGATTTTAAATAAACTTTTTTCGTAGGGGTGTACTCATTTTTGGACGGAAACATTCATATTTTTGATAACAGCTGCAAAGTTTTCTCGACTGTATGTGTGTGTGTATATGTATATATATATATATACACACACACACATATATACACACACACACACACACACACATATATATACACACACACACATATATATACACACACACACATATATATACACACACACACACACACACACACACACATATATACACACACACACACATATATATATATATACACACACACACGCACGCATATACACACTGTTTTATAGAAAATGAATTTTCTTCTAAATCAAAGTATCCATCTGATCCAAGGCAGAAGGTTACAGATACTGATCCTAGGCAGAAGTGCTGTTTCATAAGTAAATAAGGCTGTCATTTTTGATGGGTACTATGCTAATACTGTATAACATTGCATATCATTGAAAAATTAGTTGGGTAAAAAATAATTGGGACTTTGCAAAGTCTAATCCGTAATGATGAGTTATGATTGCTCAAAAATAATCTAGTCTCAAACACCACAGATTATTTAAATTGTTAGGGAAAACCTTTTTTCTTGTTCTAAGTCTGTATCCATCAATGATGACTTCAGAAATATTGCTGTCTTTGTTCATAAAAAATGCAGGCAAGATCATAACACAAAAATCAAAGTTTTATCCAGACTGGAAGATATTTGCCCATGGTAAATAAAATTAAACAGGATAGTCTGTTATGATAGACAATTTAAATAATATACATAATTATAATTTATTAATTGTAACAACATGAAGAATACTAACATTAAATATTATTTTAAAAAGAAACTATTTTAAATTTGTAATATTTGGTTGATTTGTTGAATTTATTAAATTGTTTCAAATTATTTGTGCTTGGTTTGAGATACAATTTTATTGAGGCCCCCCCAATAAAATTGTATCTCAAACCAAGCACAAATAATTTGAAACAATTTAATAAATTCAACAAATCAACCAACCAAGCACCTCATAGTTGTGACTAACTTAATGTTATTTTGTCAAAATTAATTGGTAACCCGAGAGTTAAAAAAACTTCCAATTAAAAATTAGACATGGGTTTATTTAGGTTCCACATGCCATAAGCCAAGTATGTCATTAAAAGTGCCCCAAGAGAATGTCATGTTTGTTTTTTTACTGTACACTCCTTGGGGAGTATAGGGCCGCTTTGTGATTTAAATAGCAATTAGGTTTTATGGGGTGGAGCTGTAGGTTTTTTTTTGGTCAGAGTAACCTTCTCTTAGATGGACAGTCTTACAGGGCTAAAGGGCTCCAACTACCCTGCTATTTACCCATAGCTGGGTGGAGAGGTGGATTCATGCCTTTCCCAAGCGCATTAATATGAAGTGCAGCTTCAGCCCAAACTCAAACTCAGTTCGCCAATTCCATTTGCCGGTAACCATTATGCCACTCCACACCTCCAAGAGAATGACATGTCACAACCAGGGCTCCAGACTAATTTTTTTCATTACCGTCCCAAAGGAAATGTAAATGGTCCGAAAATCAAAATGCTGTTTCTTTACTTTATTATTTTCATGACGATGGGACAACATTAATTTTGAACCCTGGGCACAACACAATTTAAAAATCCAGTCCTGAGAAGACTCAATTCTTCAATATCTCTGAACTGAGCCAGGTTCATTGTGTTCTCTCTTTATGTGTCAGGTTCTCTTTATAGACTTCCTTCTCTTCCTATCTTGTTAGATCTGTCAGCCAACATCAAAATGGCAGACTGATTGAGTTCTAAATGCATTTCTAAATTTACTCAGAGGTGAGTGGAGTAGCAGTTAAAGATGCAGACAATGGAATCGGCAAGCCAAGTTCAAACTTTAGTTGAGGCTGTTTACGTTCACTTCTCACTAATGCCATTGGGAAAGGCATGAGTCCACCTTTTCTCCCCTCAGCTATGGGTAAAATAGCAGGGCAGACTAGGCTCTCTAGTCTTAGGAAGGCAACCAGTCTAGGAGAAGGACAACTCTGATTCCAAACCAGGGAGTGGAGCCCGCTCAAGGAGGTTTGACACCCAATTTGACATCCTTCCAGCAGCTCCTTTAGCCAAGCTGATGCAAACTGTATCGCACTCTGCCTTCCTTTGGACTACATCAATGAGGCTGATATGGGGGTTCTGTTGACTGGGCATCCCTGGAGAAGTCACCTTCTAAATTTACTCTGCTGATCTAATCACAAGCTGGTTCAAGTCCACAACCTGATCTATTTCCTAGACAACATAATATAACGGTTGCATTGAAAACGTACTGACTCTTGAACCAGAAAAGATCAGAATGACCAGTCATCCCAAGAGTACTGCCAAATTCATCTTCTTGGTACTTTGGCTGCCTAAGATCAAAGTGTTCTCCTCTTTAAAAACTCCCCGCTTTTAGCAATTCTGTTCAGTTCAATAGAGGGAAAAATTTCAACTCCAATTTAAAGATCTTAGAAAGGGAAATTTTGACAAAATGTTTATATTATAACAAAATCTAAGTTGACATATAAAATTTCATGAAAACTTCTAAAACAGCTTCTGAGTTATGTGTTCTATAAAATGATTGACAGATATATACAAACACACACAGAGAATGTGATGTTTCTGTATTGGATTACTGTGCTCTACTATAAGTAATACAATCATTTTTGCTGCTCATTTTATTAAAATACTAGCATATACCGGTAAAAAACGACAGGGTTATTTATGTATGGATCGGCAATAAGGAGCCAAAAGTGATTTTTTTTAAAAATTAATTCAAGTATCCTAATTTTCAGTTTTTTGAAAGTCAATTTAAGAAAAATCACCACTGATATCGTGCAGTATGAAAAAAAATTATAGAAAGTAACTTATTTTATTAAAAACATAACTTATTTCATTACAAAATAAAGTTGATGGCCAAATTAAACATTTTTAAAAAGCATTTGGCCATGAACTTTTTGGTTTGGCAATATTTAAATTTTGAGCCATTTTGACTTTCTTTTTTTTGTGGATTGTGCTGAGAGCTTTTGCATTTGGCCATTTTTGCGAGTTTTTGGTCAGAAACTTCTCCAAGAATCTAGCAACAGCTGCCCTCTTCCAATTGCTTTCTCACTGTATAGGCTACATCAAAAGAAGCCGAAAGGAAGGAGAAAGCAGACAATCTCTTTCTGCATTCCATTGACACATTTTGTGTATAGACTTTGAACAGTATTCTTTGTTGCTATGGAAACAACATATCCCATTTTTTATTATCCTCGCTTTAATTCTTTTATTAGCTGTACAATATATTTCATGTGGACCAAACCATTATGATGTGTAGGATATCTCAGCTAGCAAACACAGACAACCATACATCATACAACCATACACATTTGGCTTTTATATGTATAAATTGGCCAGACTTTGTCCAAATGGTTACAGAAAATCGTTAAACTGAATAAGAAAATACAGAGTAGCAATTTGGTCAAGGCTTACCTGTCATCATGAATCACCCAATTGTATATTGCAGTTTGTCCACATATTGCCAAGAGCACTTACCTGTAAAATCAGAAAAGAAAAAATATTATGATAACGGTAAATAACAAGGGAAATTCTATTACAGCCATGTGTCAGCTTGCGCCCGGGTTAAATTATGGTACTATGGACTCAACTTATCCTAGGCGTAAGTCGACCATTATAGGGTAAACAGAAATACACGCACTGCACAACATAAGATACCATGACACATATATATTTACCTAAACTTCTTTATTGTACATACATCTTCCTTGCCTTTCTGAAGAGAAAGGAACAAATGCCATCCATTACATTTCTTTCACTAAGTCATTAGCTCAACCCAGAAATGTGTCTGCTCTTTTACCTTCTCACCTTCCCTGTCTGGAGAAGTTGAAACAAACATGACATATACACTGCGTTCTCTTTAGCAAGCTAACAATACCATGACAGAAATTTTCGTCATTAGTAGTTGAGCTATAGAACTGTAATGTAAATTGAACCCCTCACTAAAAACAAACAAAAAAACGTTTTTTCTAGACATAATAAGGAGTAAACGTTTAAATTTTCAGCTCCATTAGTGCAACCGTACACATCATACATACATAGCCAACCAGCCAGACCAACTTGAAAACTGAAGAAACCTATGTTGACAGTTTTGGTTCATGGTTTTCTCAGAAAATGTGGAACAACCAACATTTTTTTAATAAAATCAAATTATATTTAATAATGAAGCCTTAGGATTTATTGAGGTAAGAGTTGCCATGGTGATTATAAATCAGAAGGAAGAACAACACCTAAAGCTTCTTAAAAATATTTCAGTGTCTTTCACTCTCAAGTATCTATCACAACTAAATTTCTTTGTTTTTTATCATTTTATTCTCCCTTGCATATAATTTTATGCATAGTTCATTTTGTATCATAAGCAAAGTAAGATGATTAACTAATTTTGAAAGTATTTATTTTAATTCAAATTTTGAAACATCCTAAAAATATGTAAAGAAAACTAGGAGTGCCAAAAATTGACACAAAAGTTATTAGAATTTTTCTAGTCTACATAAGGTTAGTTAACAACAGTCTTTGAACTCAGAATTAGATTCTTAGAAACAATGTTTTCTTATTGTGTATGTTTACCACAAATAATTACTTTCCTTATGTATAGAAAAGGTATAAATATCTGAGAAAATTAAGTCATTCACCGTTCTAGTTTCATCCACCCCAAAAATAATTTACTTCAACCCCCAAATAATTTCATTCACACTTGAGTGAATTATTCACCATTTTAAGAAGCACCCACCTAAAGTTACAAACAACAGATTTCTGTTTAGATTATTTTCCAGTTCAAATGAATTAAATCAACAATAAGGAGGAAATGCAAATAAAGGCATTCATTTTAATCAATTTTAATTTCTGAAAAGGACGTACTTGGTAGAGCATATAAATTCACAAAGTTATTTGAAATCCTCCAATTACAAATGCACAACCTTTATAAAAGATTTAAAAAAGAAAAAAAAAAAAAAGAATTTCAATCTCAACAAAAATTTCTTATCGCAGTCCCTATTACCAAAATCTCCATCTAAGAGAATGTTAACTAATATATTTCAAAACAAAAAAAAAGTGTAATATATTTTCATTATTTATTCTTATTATTAGATGAAGAATTTTAACACAATATTTTATTAATTTTAACTATTTGTTACCATTATCTTAATTTTTAGTTAGTTGTTTTTATCAGAACTTTGACTTGGGCCATTGTTCTATGGCTACGAGCAAACAACGTGGCCGTAGAATGATAGCCTGAGTCAAAGTTGAGATAAAAACAAATAAAACTAGAAAGCACTCAGAGAGCGCATACCTTTGTCAACACCATTGTCAGGGGAAGTAATTGTGCATGGATCCGCCCCAAAATTTAATCACTTCTTCCATTGAAATTCATTGAGAACTTTTGGTATGGACTGACATGAGCATATACATAGATTCATTGGAGGGGGGGGTTTCTTTCAGTTAAAAAGATATTCTTGGATCCACTACAAAATTTAACCAATTCTTCCCTCCCACAAAATTGAATTTATTGAGAACTTTCCGAGATATTGTGTGGACAAACAGAAAGACACAACCCAATACATTTACCTCTGTATATTTTGTTGACAGAGGTAAATTAAGATGAAGGTAAAAAGTAGTCAAAATTAATAAAATATTAAGTATAATATATTTTTATGGCTCTATTTCTGTGTACTTTGTTAGAAAGTGTCTGCCAGATAATATGAAGCAAATAACAGAAAGCTAATTGAACACATTTTACAACCAAGCCATAGCCACTCTTGTCAAGTGCATGTATTGAATTGACCCATATCTCAGAAACAATGCGGTTTTCACCATTCGATAACATGTTTTGAAGATTCATTTATAATAGATATTTTTTAAAACATCCCGAGCCGTTTGTCACGCTTTTAACTCAAGCTTAATAACTCAAAAACTAATGAAGATAGAAACATGAGGTTTTCACCAATTGATAGCCCATTATTTTAAGATTTATTATGTGAGTGTCAAGTGTGGTGGTTTTTAGTAGGTTTTTCTGAAGCAAGTTATTTTTTAGTGTATCACGGGAATATATCTTGTTTACATTCATTTGTTGCATGAAATTATCCCTTTTAGCTGATAACAATACAGATAAAGGAATAAGCATTTCATGTTCACATTTCAGTTAAAGCCATCAATGTTTCTTTCACGCTTATTCATTCAGGAAAGGCATAAACCTAATATTTACTACATTCTGTTTCATCACAAATCATTTCAATTATCTTGTAATTAATTAGCATGCTACAATGTGATATGGAGAAAAAGAAAGAATGCAAGTGAATCAATTATCCTCATTTGTATCAAATTACTTTTTCTTCATAAAGCCAGATTTAAGATAACATAATGACGGCTGACAATCAGAAGTGGTTATGTCTAATCTATTTAAGAACGGACATAACCACTTCTAGTTGTCAGCCCTCAATAATAGCAATTACTTGATTTTATTCTAAAAATCAATTCCTGGGGGAATTTTTTTTTTTTTAAAGCAATCTTGCCTTTTTAGTGCTATAGACTTCAGATCAATTTAAATTTATCTATATAAATAATATTCAATGCCAGAAACAGTCAATGATTTACTTACTTTGGATTTGTTTACTAATATCGGTAAATTTAATACCATGTTCAGTTCTGTGTTTACTATTAAGTGGTTGTAACTAAGACATATTAGCCCTGGTTTACACACTTTCAATACATAGAAACAACACTTATTCTCATTACAAAGTCATACAAAATCCAATAAGTATAATCAACTACTCTTTATAGAATTACAAAACAAATAGTAAGTAAAATGCACAGGTCAAAAATGTCTTGACTGGCAGACTCCCACCTAACTACTGTGAAAAGGATGCCAGTAACCAAGCAATATTAGATTGCACATAACAATCTCATTTGTTCATGTATAAAGAGCAGGACAATCACATCATGTGCAAACTATGCAATCAACAATGTCTGTAATACAAGTGATCAGATAACAAATACAAAGGGCACATATTCTATCTAGTTTTATAAAAAGCATGTTCAATTCAAAGACATTCAAGCATATTAATAGTTATTAAAAAAAAAATAAAAAGGACAGAATAGAAGAGAGTTATGTTCTTACTATGAAAATCTTCTAACTAATGTTGGAGGGATTAGTAACGAAGGAGTAATAAATCGGGGATAAACTGCAAAGGAGTGACACAAATATTACCATAACAAAGTGACAATGTAAAATGCTTATGAATCAATTTTACTGCTTTAGAAGAACTTCTGAAACCTAAAATGAAACGATGATCAACTCATTGTTTCTGAAGCATACAGTTCCTAATCGAAACCATAAATAGGTTGTCGGCTTTCAGTTGTGATCGTGCTCTCAGCTCAACAAGTAAATAAACCTAAACCTTAAATACTTATTATGTCACCCCGTTGAAAATGACTGATGTTGGAGATGTCATCACAAACACACACTTTTCCTCAGTCAACTAAATTCTAACAGATTATCTAAAATGAGACGCATTAAGTCTTATTTTCCCAATCATCAAGTCATCTTGTGCTAACATTTTTTTCCCAAATTTTTGATCCTGTTCCTAACATCTATGTTTCATGCAGCCTGACAATGAATTATTCTCTTGGTTTGAGAAAAGAGGAAAAATATACCAGTAGATTTACTTATTTACTTATGGTCAGACTCATGTTAAACCCGCTGTATTTGATAGCAAGAGGGTGTCTTATGACCAAGCTTATTTCAGCAGGGAATATTAAGTAAAAAAAATATATTTCACAGAATTTCTCACCCAGTTTTATTTTTAAAACTATTCAAGTTTTCTGGCCAAGGTTATGCACACCTTTTGAGCCATTTTTAGGGGAAAAGGGTGGGGGGAGGGGTCTATATACCATCAAATATGGTAATTGTAGACTTTTGAGTGACTATCAATATTCTATCTTACTAAATGATGGGTATTTTTACTCAAAATTAATGTGATCAAAACAACCAAAAGATTTATTGCTAAAACTACCACATTTACTGGAGTACAATGCAATTTCTGTACCATTATCTCACCTTGACTTAAATTCACAGATTTCTCTCGCATTATACACATGTAAATTCGGTATCCTTTTAAAATCTGTTTTAATCCACATGTGCCCCAGTCATCTTTAGATGACATGTTGATAGTGAGTAAGAAGCTGCATTTGTATAGTAATAATTGTCAGAGATTTCTGTTTAAGTAACAAATTAATGAAATCTTTTCAGAAAACTCACCTGACAAAAAACTGATTTTAAATGCACACACACAAAAATAAAACCCAACCTTTTTTGCCCTATATTTATTACCAAGTAAAAAGGAGTGGTGCATGGTGCTTCATCTAAACTGAGTTAGTACTTCTAAAATCAACAACACATGAATACAAGACAAGACTGGTTGTTGCAGGGTCAAATTCCACTCCAGCTTCTATTCTGACTGAAGATGATTACTGCAACTTTTGTATTGTATATATATATTAATATGATAATTTTTTCTTAATATCTAAGACTTGTCAATTTAGCTCAGTTAGTAAGAGACCTGCCTAGGAATCAATAGGTCACAAGTTCAAATCATTGTAGGGGAACAGGGATTTTACATATCGGTTTAGACCCCAAAGTTTGGTGAGAATTGTTGTTCTTGTTATGGTAGGAAAGTAAAGTCAACTCCTGACTGTTTTGGAGTTTGACAACAATGATAATGTAGGAGGCAGATTTACACCCATCAAATCTATCAGTTCCACATGAGATGCCTTCATAAGAACTAAAACATCTCGCGGAGGGACAAGCTGTAAGATCACTGTATACCCAAGGCACTGTTCTGCAGTGACCTCACCCACGGCCGCAAATGGGGGGGGGGGGTCAATACAAGGATGTCCTTAGGGTGACTCTCAAGGCCTGCAAGATTGCTGCCAGGGACTGTGAGGCCAGGGCAATGAAAAGAATTGGGTAGTGAAAGATCTGTCACAGCAGCCTGGAGCACTGGACACTGAATTGAGGAAAAGAAGCAGCACCAGCATGCACATTATGACACGGCAAAAAAACAGCCACTACCCGGACACGACTGTCTGCCCAGACTGCCAGCATCAGTGCTGTTCACGCATCCGCGTGGTCAGCCACCACAGACTTAATCATCCACATTAATAACACTACTGCAAGAAGAAGGGAGGTCTGTTGGACAAGGTGGCTCTATAACTGAGTAAATAGCATAAATACAAATGCATTTCTTTTAAATAAAATTTCATTTTGTTAAAATTAAAACTAATCACAAATTTATAAAGATCTTAAGAACAATACCTATTCAAGCAATCAGTGGCTTTGAATATATTGGATTATCTAGTTTCAGAATCTACAGTAGACATTACCTCCAGTAAATATTTTGACAGTTTATTAGTGCGATATTTTTAAAAGTACTTTTGGTTTTTTTTAAACTGGACAGCCCTAAATAAAAGCCTTAAATATAATAATTTTTTTTTTAAATTTAAAACAAAAAAAAAGATTTAAAAAAAAAAAAGGAAAGCTGAAGCTACTTACTACACATTTAATTTAAAAATACAGCCATGCAACGACTTGCATCTGACAGAATGGGTAGTATTTAATTAAATGCAATGACGACGTACGATAACAAAAGACTACTGCTAAGCATAGGAATTCAGGAAAGAAAAAGAACCAGCTCAAACCATCGACGCTGTTTACACAATTTTTGATATCATTTGGCAACATTTGTTTCTGTAATAAAACTATTTCCAATTGATTAAAAAAAAAGAATACTGTAAAGCTGTTAAGAGATTAAAAAAAAAGACCAAGAATGCACACTGACTTGTTTTCTTGAACCTTGCTACATTTTCATTTGAATCCCAGAAGTATGTATCTATTTGTGTTCCCCATAAGTTACAGGTCATAACTCTACGCTTACAATATGAGATGTTAAAAAAGGTTTTAGCTTTTTAAATTACGAAAGCTTTTTATGTCACATTTTTTTATTTTGAGAATTATGACATGTGACATGAAAAAGAAAAGAAAAAATATTCCTCTTTCTTCACCCACTCTCTCTATCCTTCTTTTCTTATGAACAGATTCAAATTTGGTCTGAATGAAAAACCTTCTGGCTTCCATAGAACTGTTGACTTTCTACATAGTTAAAAAGAAATTTAAAAGGACAGTTGTAAGGTAAGACATGATCACCAAGTATATAAACAATTATATTGTTTATATATCAAGCAGTGATACATTAAGTATACATTTCAGTAAACTGTTGACTGAGATGGGTAAAAGCAATAAAAATAGCAAGTGTAATATTTATTAGAGCCATAATAATAGTTCAAGTCGGGCTGTTAATGCTCTGATAATTTTGATTCATGCATAGATTTCAGACTCTCAAACGTAATATTCAGATAATCAATGTCTAAGATTAACCCTTAAATTGATGATGAAAAATTGATAATAATAATGAAACATGGAATTTTATCAGAGTATTAATGGCAAATCAATTCATTAGCTTACCAGAACTAAGATTTTCTACTTCAATCCAAGCTAATGTATCTGACATTCTGAAATCTTAACCGAGTGGTATACAGAATAAAAGCAAAGCAAGCAGGGAGACTGATTTGGGGGGGAAAGTGAGGGGAAAAGGAATCTTATTATATAAAAGCTGTTATCCCTTTTTTGTTAGTAGGTTTCTGTCATGCAAACATATATAAAATTAACAAAACCCTGCCATGATTCGAACATCAAACCAGAAGGTAAGTACGCTGATTGAATAGTGAGTAAAATTAAGTTACAAGTTAGACATCGACCAAGCAAGCAGTAGGCACAGGTTGAATGGCTGCTGCTTTACTCACTTGCCTGCTACCACTTTGGCTGACATCCCGTACGCAGTACTGCACAGAGGGAAAGAGTGAGACGTCTGTATAAAAGTGATCTACCTCCCTTCCTGTGCAGATGGGTTTTCCAAATATACCATCTTTTAAAAAGTAACTCTTAAAACAGCTCTGGTTAGTCACTCAATAGAAACTGTCACGTGACCAACGTCTTTTGGCAGCATGCTGTTTTGGGGGTAATCAAATAATTGGCAAAAGGGGGTGATCTATGATTAAGTTACTTCTCTCACCTTTTATTGGGCAGTGATCACTAAAAAAGTTTGAATTTTCAGCAAAAAAAAACCCCAAAAAAACAAAAATAACTAAGGGACCAATTTAGCATAAACTTACATTGTAAATTGAATCACCCCCCCCCAACCTAGGGGGGGGGGGTCAAGGAGTAAATGTTGAAATTTTCAGTCTTCCAGCTCTATTCGTGTGGCCTGTACCCATGATACATACATAGTCAGCCAGCCAGACCAACTAAAAACATGAAGAAACCTATGTTGACAGTTCTGGTTGAAGATTTCTAATTAATGCACCTCTCCCTTATAACAAAAATACGAGCCCTAAAATAATGGTGTACAATACTGCCTATTTTTTTTTAACTGCAAATCTTTTTCAGTGATCTAATAATTCAGTAAATTTTACAAAATGATATTGAAGTATTTTTATCCCCACCTCAAAAGTGTTGTCATTTTGATTCGGCACAAAACATGACATTTATAAAATTGAATGAAATAAAGAACAATAGAAATCAACTGTCACATAATTACCTATGATCCAAGTTGTATCAACTGATAAATAAATGAGGGTATTTGTATACATAGATAAATATTGATATATAAAAGGAGTAATTGATAAATATGGAAGAATGATGCAAATACAAATCTAATCTGGTTATTATATAAACTACATATATACTGTAACAGATTTGTCAGATACAGATAGAAAAAGATCAACCTGGATCAGTGGGAAGACTAGAGTGAAGGATATTATACAAATAATTAAGCAGCAAAAATGGAGATGGGCTGGTCACCTAGCAAGAACAAATGACATTAGATGGGGGGGAAAAGACTAACCGATTGGTGCCCATGGGGCAGTAAACCACTAGGAAAAGACCAGACACAAGATGGATGGACAAGATAGAAATGTTTGTCAGTAAGACATGGCAGAGGTTAGCACAATCTAGGTCGTCATGGAAACAGATGGGTAAGGCCTTTGACCAGCAGTGGATTTATAGCGGCTGATGATCATAAAATCTAGAAAGGTGAATTGTAATAAAATAATAAAGTTTCTTATTCCAGTAAGCTTCGGACCACAGGTGACCCAGATTTCAGGATTTTCTGGGCAAAGGCTTAATATATACAATGAAAAAATCATATTCAACAGATACAATTTAATCCACTTCTAAAGCAGGGTCTTTTTGATCTTCATTTATCTGCTTAAAATTCTTAAAATAAACGATGAAAAGTAAAGAACAAAACAGATACAAATTAATCCACTTCAAAAACAGGGTCTGTTAATTAATCCACTAATCTTCATCTGTAGACAATTTAACCATGCCACAAAAATTAATGCAAAGAGCGGCTGAACGGCGAACTACTATGAACTCCACTGGATTAAAAAATAACCAGTTTTCTGATAATTCCGGAATGGTCCGGTACTGTAGTAAAATAATCAAATGAATTTATACCTTTTGTAGAGCTAAATGTAATTCATTCAACTAGCAGCCCCAACTTGGTGCTGTTGCTACTATTCTTTGGTTAGCATTGGCACAATGTGCATGATGCACATGACAGTGAACCCATGCATATTGAGGTCTATCAGGGCACATCTGAACGTGCAACTGAGCACACGTATGCTCTGAATGTGCATATGTATACTATAAGGCCATCCATGTACATCAGGGGACATCAGAACATGCAGATGAGCACACATATGCTGTGAAAGTGCACCAAGGAACATCCACAGACTTGATATTTACTCAGTGTGCATATCTATGCAAGCATGGGAAAGTAGGGAAGATATTCCTGAAATAGATAATTAGGAAGAAAAGTCATCTTGGTTCATTATGTTCCTTTCACGTTGAGATACTACAAGAGCATTGGTAAGGCAGGAAAATTAAGGAATGTGGTGGGCAGTATAGAGCTGTGGTGTAGACATGTGTGCAAGTGGACAACAATGACATCACCAGAGTTGACCAACCAAATTCAAGAACTGTCACTTCAGCACAATTGACCAATCAAATTCAACGGGTGAATACTAAATAATTGATAGAATTTATTTTCCTTCTTGTCCTCTTAAATGATAATGAAATTTCAAAAATGAACAATGCCAACACCTCACTTGCTTTCTTCAATTTGATAATTTTTCACAGACAAACTAATCTCCCAAGCCAGAATAGATATTTTTCTCATTATTTTTTTAATTTCTTATTTAGTTCATAAGAAATATGGATACCTCCTTCTCAGTGAATTTATTTTATAATTAATTAACCATTTGTGCAGATACACAAATCAGAATTGATGACAATCAAAGTTTTACTTATGTACGGCACAGTACATTAAAAATGTGAAAATTACATTGTTTGAAACAAGAGCAAATAAAAAGCTTTTGTGACCAGATTTTCAGCACTTTTTTTATCCAATTCATATGGAGAGCCATGTTGGGCATAATAGAACATTTGTAAACATTTAATGTGAATCAATATAATTATATTATCTCCTATTACTCAACTATCAGGTTCATTCAAAACCGTCAATGTCAAAAAAGTTTTTAAGTGATTCTGGCTGGCTGGCTGGTTATCTATCTATCTATGTATCACGCATACAGGCTGCACCAATGGAGCTAGAGAGCTGAAAATTTAAACATTTACTTTTTTTTTTGTTTTTTGAAAATTCCCCACACAAAATAGGTTTTATGGGGGGGTCAATTTACAATGTCAGTTTATGCTAAATTGATCCCTTAGTTTGTGTCCGGCAGCATTCAGTTATTTTTTGAAAATTCAGACTTTTTAGTGATCCAACAAAAGGCAAGAGAAGTAACTTATTCATTGATCACCCCTTTTCCCCCCAATTCTTTTTAATTGATCACCCCCAACATGACATGCTGCCAAAAGATGTTGGTCACTTGACCAGATGTTTTCACATTAACTTTTGAATAATTAATTTTTTCCCCCCTTATTATTCAAGTTTCCTCATTCCTGTGTTACTATATTTCCTTTCCAAAAACAAAGCCAAAAAACCTTGTAAAAAAAAATTATTCAACCATCCAGAGAAAAGCAGAATAATTTCAGGTGCTAAAAGTAGGTAGATTCCACATTAACACTTTCAGTGCTTTCTATAAAGATCTTTGTAGATAACATTTCTGGGTCACAACTGCTAGACACAAACACTTCCTTTTTCTAACAGTACTTTGTTACAGGTACCTCAAAAGATACAAACACACTTATCGCTCTATAATTGTTTTAAAATAACATTAAATCCTCAATTGATTATTGTTTCATATTCACAAAGTTTATCTCTTTCTGGAAAACTGCTAACAATTGCATTTCTTCATATTTTGTTGCAACTGGGGCTGTGGAATGGTGATTTTTGTTGGGCCATAACATAATTTTTCACATAACAGCTCCTAAAATTTGTGATCCTTGCTACTTTAAACAGAAAATCTGCATAGAACCCAATCATTCATAGTAATTCAATGTTTTTCACACTCCATCTATCTAAACAACCTCTAATTTCTCTATGCCTGTTTTGAGGTACACGTAGCTCTATTTTTGTAATACAGTGGATATAAAGCTTCAATATAAGTTTGCATTTTATTTAGTGTTAATGAGACAATTTAGTTCAATGAAAAGCAAAAAGAAATTAGGGCTCTAGGAGTAATAGTTTTGAAATATGTCTGTGTCTCTTTTGAGGTATGTATTGAAAAAAAACCAACAAAAACCAAAAAAACCTTCAACTATTACTAAAAGTATGAGTTCTTGTCTTATAACATTTAAACCCCTGGGAAGAAATTTTACTAGGTAGGAGCATACAATAAAACAAAAAAAAGTTTTCCTGTCAGATTTTATGTAAAAAGTAAGTTTTGCGTATCTTCTAAAGGTACCTATACCTGTACTTCCTATACTTCCCTGATATAACTATATTACCCAGTTTCCCATCTCATTGGTGGTCTCAAGGTAGCACAATAGAGAGTATAAGTGTTAAAAATGAGTAGCATTGAAAGTGTTAATAAGCAGTAGAAGATCCATTCTGAGGAAAGTAATCAATTGAAATGGATTAATGATTAACATGAACAACAAATCAGCACACCTGACAACAAAAAAAAGAAGATAAAAACCCTTTGCAAAAAGTGAACATGCAATCCATATATCCATACAATTTGAATCTCTTCCATCAATTCTAGACAAGCCAGCAAAATGGCTGCTCATTCAAGTTGTGCTTACTGGTATGGATATCACTAAACATCTTTCAAAGGAAAAATGGAGATTGACAATGACATGAAACTGTGCAAAGCAGAGGCACTTGATTGAGAGACAGAAAATAAGATAGGTCGATCCAAATATACACAATCAGAAATAGAGGACCTGTTCCTTAGATCCTGTTAGAGTGGCAGTTTAGCACAAAATAAAATAAAATAAATAAAAGATATCACCATTACTCTTGCATATATATTTCTGCATTTAAAGTATATAATTTTGTTAAAGTAAAGAATGATTGACAGTTACAGTAAAAGTTGAGTTCCTTTTGCTCCCATTCAAGCATAAGCTCTTCCATTCTTACCCTTAAATAATTAATTGAGAAGAATTTAAATTGTATTGCTGTTAAGATACTATGCTTTAGTTCCTTTGAAGAGCAATCGACTCCTCAACCAACTTTGTAAGAAAAAAGGGTGTCTTATATGCTTGTGTTCTTGAGCATAGTTTAGCGATTGTTCCCTCTTTAGGAGGATCTCTACATAATCACCAACTGCTTATGGCAACTGGTCACCCATCTAGGTACTGACCAGGCCCAACCTTGCTTAATTTCAGTGATCGTACCAGAACTGGTGTGTCCAAGGCAATCTGGTTGTAACTCCATATTTGTTAGTCAACAGATACACTTTGTGCATAGCAACAACCAGATAAATCACCTGTGAATTAATGTGTAGAATTTCATTAAAATTCTTTCTTTTTTTTTTTTATAGATAGCATCCCATAAACTGATCAAATATTTCAATAATAGTAAAAGTAAAGTAGTGCCCTTAAGCTGGTTTAAGCTTCAGCCAGCCCTGCTTAGTCTCCACATATATTACTACTTACTCGGACCTGGTTTGCAATATGTGAAATAGACTTAGAGGCAAGAAGCACTCGAAGTAGAGACTCACTTCATCCTGCACTATTTTACCCATAGCTTGCGAGAGAGATGGAGGACATTAGTGTGAAGTGAACACAAATTGTCTCAGCCAGATCAGGTTACCAGTGGCCAGTTGGGATAGGAACGTGGTCAGATTTGGAATCTGTGTCAAACTGCCTACGTGACCAACTGGGGTATCATGTTATCAAAAAAAACCGTTGTGAATTTGAAAAGTGGGAGGAGTTAGGTATATAAAGGCTAGATCGAAACAGTAAGGTCAGTGGGGGATCAGGAGGTGTCCCTGCCTGACGGCAGTAGCGGCCCTGAAAAGTGACCCACTCCTTTAAACAACGACATGCAAGAGAATTTCCGTACCTCGATGAAGTCCGCAGATCAGCCCAGAAATTGACCTGCGTGGTACGGAAATAAAGCTTCTAGATATTTTAAGATCCGTGGATTTTGTTGTGTTTTCTTTGTCCGTGAATAAGTTTCCCTCCACAGAGAAGTTTGGCTCCAGTCGGCAGACCAGACAGAGACATCATCACCATCGCTGCCCACAGCCCGCGGAGGCGATCTGGACAGAGAGACATCATCATCATCATCATCGTCGTCGTCGTCGTCGCAGTCCGCAGCCGCGGAGGAAAAATGATCGTCTCTAACTCTCTACATCTCTTTCCCTCATGGCGATCTTCACAGAAACTCTATCTCCCTCCCTGAACATCTCTTTCCCTCATGGCGACCAGAGAAGTACAGAAGTTTCGATCAGCCGTTATGCTACACTTAGCTCTGGGACCATTAAGAACACTTAGAAAATTTAGTCAATTTCTGGCTTTGGATGCCACAATTTATGATTTGTATTTGGCAATTAAAAAAAAACAAATTTTAATCAAGAACCAAACAAGAAAAAGTTGTCCAAATGAAAGAACTTGTTGTGGTTGCAGACAGGTGCTCTTTTCAATAGTGGCATCTTTTATGTAGAAGTGGAGATTAAGAAATCAATTTATGTAGATGGATGCAGAAGTTGCGGGTGTGCAGTACCAGACCATTTATCTGACTTCCAGAAACCAGAATTACCAGAAAAACAGACATTTTTTAACTGGCAAGCTTTGTAGCAGTTTGTTGCTCAGCTGCTCTTTGTTTTAATTTTCATGACGTGGTTGAAGTGTCATCAGATGAAGATTAGTGGATTATACAGACCCTGTTTTTGAAGTGGATTAATTTGTATATGTTAAATACAATTTCATTCTATACTTTATATTTTAAGTAAATATTAAACCTTGATTCAGAGATCCGGGTCAGCTCTGGTCCCAAGCTTGCCAGATAAATGGCCCGGTACTGTATAAAGTAATGTTAGGGTATTAAGTTTAGAATTAATGAGAAGTTTTCCTCAGCCATAGTGATATTTGACTTTCATGTGGCAAAATGGGATGGGGAATGCAATAGAAAGGAAGGGAAACAAGTAGTACAGTAATCCCCCTTTATAAAGTGTGTGTTGGGGTCCAAGAAAGACAAACGTGTTACAACTGAACAGCGGTTAATCAAAGAGTCAATTATGAGTGCCAAACAAGTTCACTGATGAATATAGTTGTTTCCATCACAAAATCAAAGAAATTATGTGTAAAACACTATGTAATTTACCTCTGTCCTTATATGTTAAGCGATTGTACATTTAAAAATTTTTATATTTTAGTCATATTAAGCAAGTCTTGATGTAATTCTGTTTTTTATCACGGATTTCTGGACCAGTGGGTGATAATATAGGTAAAAATGTTTGGGTCCACCACCTTCCTGCCTTATATCATGAACCGCGCTATATCATAAAGTTGAAATGTATGTGTAATTAGCATCTTTTTGTAATCTTTTTCTAACATTTGTGTCTTCAAAAATAGCTTTTAAATTTAAAATATAGTTTAAATAAAAGTTGTCAAAAAGACGGTTGCATCCTTTTTGAAACACCCTGTATGTGAACACTCTAAACAGAGAGAGCACATGCGCGCACACACAGTGAAAGGAATCATTGACACTGGGAAAAGAAAGTAATAAATTACTTGCTTGGCAAATTTGACAGACTGAAACGGCAAATATGGTGTGTTAAAAAAAAAAATCACTTTTTGAGTATTGTCAATAGAATGAAAGGGACAATAAAAACAATCTTACCTTCACTTGCCTACTGTTGTTCACTACCAGCTAATACAATACTTATCTTTATAATAAAAACACAATGGCAGCAATAAAATTAAACTACTACACCTACACCATAAATCATTGTTTTCCCAGAGTTACAAGCTAATTTATATAACTTGAAAAAAAAACAGCTTGGAAGTAAATTTCCCTTTGAGTATTCATACCTTAAAAGACAACGAACTACATTTTCACAATTATCTTATTTATTTTTAGATAAAATAAACCCATTCAATTAATTGAAATTAAACAAGTTAGTCATTTTTTAATAAAACTTCAGATGAAATTGACAGACAAGACAAACATTTATTCACACTATTAACAGGTTTGAAATAGTGAACTATCAAGTCTTAAAGTAAGTAAGAGAATGTGAAGAAACCCCCCAAAATCCACAGAAACACAAGTAGATATATTTACCAAATGCTTTACGGTGTGTGTGTGTGTGTGTATGTATATATATACTGGAGCCCGTAATATATAATATAACAATGTTGTGGATATACCATAATATTGTTATATTATACAAGCTCTATTTTAACTAATATTGAGCACTGTTGTTATAAATACCACATCCTCATAATAATAATTATTATTATGCCGAATATATATATATTTTGCAATAAGTTCTTAATGGCAGGCTGACTACAGTGTTACTTGCCTCTGCAATCTTCGGATCAGCAAATGATTAAATATTATCAACAACATATATCGGATTTCTTATATATGATTTGTATTTGTTACAATATGACTATTAGTTTCATTTCTAAAAAGAAAGAAAAAATCATCTTATAGAAATTCAAATATATGAGGGAATGTTTTCACGGGTAATAACTAGTCTAATAATAATCGGCCATTAGAAGCAGAAAGAAAACTTGAAACAAAGATGGAGTGTGCAGACTTGGATAAACAAAGTGCTATAAGAGTTGTATATCAATCCTGAAAAAAAGGAGTAAGCATTTGGTATTTCTGGTTCTGCTTGAAGGTCTTTGACCATTGTTTACCAAGAGGGTCAGATTTCACTTTGCCATTCATCAGAAAACCAAGATAAGTACTCAATATTTTTGTGTGTCTCTTCACATTTATCACTTGTCAGCTAACCTACACCCCAGGCCATCTTAGCCTTTTCATGTCTGAATAAACCATCTTAAAAAATTCAAATATGTGAAATTTTGTTTTTATAGGAATCAAGTTTGTGGGATATCACACAAAAATGAAATTTTGTCTAAATTTGGGGTAAAAATTCTCGGTACTAACTGCTAGAGAGAGTTAAAGCACTGTAGGCCATATGGCCCTTCTGGGTATGAAAGGGTTAAGGATTTGCCTTGCTTGATGACCCAATCTACATTACTGACCCATCCTCATCTTTCTTCTCCAGTTTCAAGATGTTGATAAGTGGGAGAATCCTGTCAAAATCAGTGTTATTGTTTAATATCATTGATAATGTCATTCCAATAATGATGATTGTAGTAATGCAGTAAAAACCATTTTAATATTTGGAAATACTGATGAAAGAAAGATTCATGAACACTTGAAGCTCAAAGAACAATATTACTGAACAATATTAGCTGTGCCCATGGAAATTTCATGGTTATTGACAACAAAGATATCATCAATCTCACATGTATAAAGTATATCATTTTCTTAAAAGTAATTTATTACCTATGGAATATATCTATATTAACTATAATAATATGCAAAGGCAAATGAAACTAATATATCTGTTATTATTATTGATTATTTTTGCTATCCATATATTCCTGGAGTCTATTACTACTACAACTTAATTTCTAGCCTTGAGTCTTGTGAGGGAAGAGTAATGAATGAATGACAGTTATAGTGAAGAAAGATAATTTAATAAGAGGTCAGGAAGGGAGAGGGGCTGCTACTAATACTATAAGTGTGACAGACACGGCTCATATATATGATGATTATTAGAAATATAAGAACTGCATATACATTTTAGCAAAACTAGAGATTAGTAGACTAAGTGGTTACTTTTATTTTTCATGGAAACCTGTTGGCAGATATTGGAAGAAAATATTTTCAAACAAAACATCCTGCTTCAGTCGTTCGACTAAAGTTTTCTAACAATAATAAAATAAGAGGTAAAAATGTTAAAGAAATTCAGTAGTCAAGCAACCTGGAATTTCATGGTAAAATGGCTATAGCCAGCAAGTAATAAAAGTATATAGAAAATATTACATGGGAAATTGATTTCAGTATATACAAAACACACATAGGAGTTTCTGAAGTATCAATAGTTATATGGGTTATGAAAACCAATAATAATCATTTTTAGACATATCTTTTTAAATTAACTTCATAAAGCAATATATTATAACTATATTATTTGAATGTATAGACATATTTAAAAAATATTTCCTTTAAAATTTATTAAAGTTGCTAGAAATTAAATTTATGCAAATTAGCTGACTCCGCCATTTTGTTTTGAACAAAATTGTCAGTATATATTATTGAGTTTTGTCAGTATATTTAGTCATGAATTTTGCCCTATGTTATTTCTTACAGCATGACAGAAAGCAAATGAATCCACCTTGGTAATCATTAGTGTAGAATTTTATCTGTGGAACATTGCGATCTAACAAGCACCATGAGCTGACAAATATATAGTAAATAAGAATGTCCTTATAAACACTGCTTAGAGTTGGTATTGAAGAAATAGCTTTGGGTAAGCCCTTCTTCATCGCATGTCCATCATTGCCAGCATTGCCAGCATTCTGTATCTTTACAAAAACCTGTAGAAACATGTTAGCATACAAATATCTAAAATGTTGATTACATTGGATCATACATTCACCTGTATTTTTCCTACTAGGTTTATTAATAGCTTTAAAAATATTTAAGTTAACAATTTACTTAATTTTAGTAGAAGAGAGACATATAGAAGTGCAGTAAGAAAAAAAATAAAGTATTTTTCTCCTACTTCATGATATTCTCTATTATTTAAGACAGAATCATTCCAGACATGCAGTTTATACACTTTAATTTAATTTACTAAAAGCCACTGCATGCTGGCAAAAACTGATACTAAAATTTCAAAAATATATGTACATTAATTTCCCAGCTGATAAGTCACTACAATTGGTAAGATGCACCCTATAATTAGCTAGGTATTTTTCAGAAAAAATATTTGAGTAATGCATCCTCCCAATACTCACCTACGGAGCTGAAATATGGAACCTAACCAAAAGATTGGCCCTCAATCTAAGAACCATACAACGTACACAGGAGAGATCGTAGAAAAACTCAAATGGCAATGGGCTGATCATGTTGCAATAATGCAACCGCTGTACATCACAACTAACAACGTGAATCCCCAGAGATCATATGGGAAACTGGCCGGCAAAAAATAAGATGCTATGACAAACAAGACAAGTTCAGAAAGAATTGGCTCTGCGATGCCCATGATAGAAAGGTCTGGCAAATCTTGGGGATGGTCTATATCCAATGACGGACACTAAGAGGCTGATGATGATGAAATAGCTTACCATACTAGGATTCCTGGGGGATGGAAAATTCCTCCCTACAGCTTGACCTTTGAGTCCTAAGATGCAAGGGGATTTTTTTATAGAATTTTTTCAGAAAAAAAAATGCATCTTATTAACCGGGAAATACAGTAATTTAATAAGCAATTCTTTGAATGCCAAATCTCATGAATGGCTCTTTATCAAAGTGTCCTTTATCACTGAATGATGTTAGAGGATTATTCATTTAAATGCTCTCTAAGACATTAAAAAAACAGAGGCCTCTCTTTACATATGAATAAAAGGCAGTAGAATGGATCGGCCAAAACGTTGTGGGAACAGCATAAATGACAAAAAAAATGAAATAAATTGTCCCAAAAACTCTTTGAATGAACCACGTAAGGAAGTTTGGCTGATGTCCAAGAGCAAAAACAAATGTGAAATTTTAAATCCATTTTGCTGTTAAGAAAAGTGGAATGAGAAAAGAACCAGCAAACAAATTCATATTCATCACCAAATGCAAATAAAGTACTAGCCAACATAACATAAAATGGAAATGGTTTTATGACACAACACAAAGAGATTTATTTTTCTTCATTAACCATCAGAGAAGACAAAACGATGTATTGTTATCTGTATTTGCAAGAGCTATAAGGTTTCAAGAAAATGTCTTATGCTAAAACAGCATAAATTCACATACTAGTTAGGAGCCAAGCAGGGGGTTTAATTCTGCTAGAATTTCAAGTGATATTTATACCTTCTTCCTCCCCAGCCCTAAACCTATCAGGGATCTGCAAAATTAATTAAGGCAAAAAAACATTATGATGAACTGCTCAATAGTTTTATCACTTGACGATCAGATACATCCCTCTTGAACATTAGAAGGAAGGCCACAGTGGTTCACTATGTTTTTTGATTAAATAAAAGAATACTTCATGAGGAATTGCTATAGATAAAAGAATATCAGCACTGATACTAAGATATCTATCTATCTATATATATCTATCTATATATCTATCTAT
>VCCN01006665.1:11190-22416 GCA_006491835.1 Architeuthis dux
AATTCTCCTGTAAATAATCTGAAATATATTCTAAAAATATACTACATATATATGCAAAATTTACACATGATTTCTCTTAAACACCTAAAAATAGGAGAAATCATGTGTAAATTTTGCACACATATACAGCCTACTGGAAAAGTTTATAAAAGAAGTGGTTCAACCGAAAATCGATCATTGCAAAATAATACTAATAGACTGTGTTCAATAAAGAAGATAAGAGTGTAGAATTTACTCTAATATTAGTCACGTTACAACACTGTACTCAGAGACAACAGTTGTAGTTGAAATGATTGCATGATGTGCCAATCCCATTCGAGCATCCATTCCTTTATGTTGTCAGCTATGCCGTTTTTGTATGTAATGAAACGTTTACAAACCTGTGTAATGAAATACACTCAGGTCGTGCATTCGTGTGTTCGCACGTTTTGGGGGAGATATTATGGAACGTGACCAAAACGCCATATCATGTTCCCTGGGCTAGAAAATAGGTGAAACGGTCGACCAAGGGAAACAAAGGGAATACATCCGACCAATCAGCTTCGCCGGGGTTTTTTGGACGTCGATTCAAATCGGATGGGAGTTAATCAGTTGGACAGAGAACAGCAAGGAGTCAACAAGCTAAGAGCTTCACTCCCACCCGGCAGGGTGGGGATGAGAGTGGGAGGAAGAAAACCGGGCGCCTTGATTTTTGGACTGCTACCATCACCGCCAGTCCTTTGGTAAAGTAACAACTCGTTTAGAATTTTAACCGAAACAGAATTCAATGCCACAAGTGATCCGCGAACCGGCCCGGCATCAAAGTTATCAACAGAAATAAAAGGAACATACATTTTCCTTGAAATCAACGAATTTTGTCTTTCCATCCAGTTTCGCTGGAGAGCCTTTCTCCGGTATGGACCAAAATGTTTTGTTTACCCCCACAGATTCATCTTTCCCATAAATGCACAACCCTGCGACGAGACAGAAAGAAATACCGGCATTGTTCTACACCTGCACCACTTGTAAAGTTAAAATGTATTTGTAATTAGCATCTTTTTGTAATTTGTGTCTTTAAAAAATCGTTAGTGAAAAATGCTACCAGTATGGTTTGAACCATAAATTCATGATTTAACAAAAAAACAACAAGCGTGAATGCGACCAGACACCAACTAAGGGATCAAATTTAAGATAAACTTACATTGAAAATTGAACTCCCCCCCCCCCAACTAAAAACCTATTTAGGGGGGAAATTTTCTAAAAAAAAAAATAATAAAAATATTGTATGCAAAATTTAAAGTTTCTACTATAAACGGTTTAGGCTGGGCAGTTCGGATACATAGATAGATACATATAAATGTCAGAACACATGAATAGCCTAGACCCAGCAACGGTGTTCAAACCGGTCTGTTGTGGGTAGCGGTGATTAATGCAAGTTATCAAAAAGACGGTTGCATCCTTTTTGAAACACTCTGTATTTCCATCTATGTAGTTTCCAGATATTTATTTCCCTTCAAAAGTAAAAATACGTTTCTGGGTGTAAACAGTAACACATCATTTGAAGAAAATCGTTTAGAAGGGACTTTTGTATTACTTGTGTAATTTGTTGCAATTGCATAGGATGTAGGATTCTGTTGACACTTTTATACGACCAGAGAGAAGAAGGACTCCTCCTTAAAAAGAACAAACACAAAAAAGATTATGAACAAACCGGTCTGGTTAGTCACGTAATAGAAACGGTCACGTGGCCAACGTCTTTGGCACAATGCCGTGTTGGGGGTGATCAATGAATAAGTTACATTTCACGCCTTTTGTTGGGCAGTCAATAAAAAAGTCTGAATTTAAAAATAAAAACAAAAAAACAAAACAAGCGTGAATGCTACCAGAGACAAAGAGGCCAATTTAGCATAAACTTATATTGCAAATTGAACCCTCATCTAAAGAAAACTATTATGGGGAATAATTTAAAAAATTTTTTTTTTTTCTAGACATAAGGAGTAATAATTTAAATTTTCAGTCCTCTAGCTCCTTTGGTTCGGCCTGTACGAGTGATAAATACATACATAGAAATGCAGCCAGACCGACTTAAAAACTGAAGAAACCTATATTGACAGTTTTAGTTGAAGGTGTCTAACAAAAAAGATTGGAGACAAACTATTGGCGAAGCAGTTATTTCAACTGTTTTAGCGATCATTTTTTGTGATATTTTGAAAGAAGTTTAGCAAAAAAATGTTTTTTCTGAAATCCTTTTTTCTGAATATTTGGGTTGCTTCCAGGTTTCTCTCTCTTTTCAGAAACCGTAAACCAAAACTATCAACATCGGTTTCTTCAGTTTTTAAGTGATTCTGGTTGGCTGTCTATCTATGTATGTGTCACGCGTATAGGCCGCACCAATGGAGCTAGAGGACTGGAAATTTAAACTATTACTCCTTATGTCTAGAAAACATTTGGAAATTATTCCCATAATAGTTTTTTTTAGATGGGGGTTCAATTAGCAATGTAAGTTTATGCTAAATTGGCCCCTTTGTGTCCGGTAGCATTCACGCTTGTTTTTTTTTTTAAATTCAGACATTCTATTTATGCATGTGTCACGCGTATAGGCCGCATCAATGAAGCTAGAGGACTGAAAATTTAAACATTTACTGCTTATTGTGTCCAGAAAAAAAAAACGATATTTTTTTTGTTCTTTGAAAAAAAGTTCTATGTTGGGGTTCAATTTACAATGTAAGTTTATGCTAAATTGGTCCCTTAGTTTGTGTCCAGCAGATTTCACGCTTGTTTTTATTTTTTGAAAATTCGGACTTTTTTTTTACCCTTTTTCATTTTTTTAATTGATCACCCCCAACACGACCTGCTACCCAAAGACGTTGGTAACGTGACGGTTTCTATTGAGTGACTAACCAGACCTATTTCTTTTTTTCCTAATCGTTATTCGTTGCTCACTTTGTTTTTTGTTTTTGTTACTATATCTTTTTCCCCCATTACCATGGAAATAAACCTGGATAGCATTTTACCTGTTGTGCATAAAATACCGAAGGGGGAACTTTTTCTGTGATCTTTGGTGGTTTGAAAGACAGAGGGGATATAGAAAGGTGGCAGAAGCAGCAGTAACGGTGTCACAATCAATAAAACTCATCATCGTTGGCCTCAGTTTTAGAAAGAATACACGAGAATGCAGTGAAGAAAGAATGCCAGCCTATAGTAATTAATGCCAGCCTCAAGACACAAACGCACTGTTACCAGGTATGGTTTATTATTTAGGGCTAAAACTGTCTTTAAAAACGGATAACATTGGCTAAACTTTCATTTATAGCTATAAGAAAAAAGTTATATATACAGGTATACATACCATGAATAGTGCAGTTAATTCGTTCCAAAATTGTCCGTACTGTTCAAGGTCTTATTATAATTGAATCTGTTTTTTTTCAGCTCATACTTAGTTACATTAATTTGTACAGCAATACCGCAACAGTACTACATCAAAACAGCACTATTCAAGGTATTGCTGTACTCATTTAAAGCCCACTTATCAAATGAGTGGCCGCGCATAATTTGATATTATAATTTGATATTTGCGTTATTTTTAGAGCTACAATGCTCAGTTTTGTTTATCTTGAAGGTTGAACACCAAGAATCATAATGCAGAGGGTTCAAGCTTAAAAAAACACAACTGCTCTAAAAATTACAAAAATATCAGCTTTTTAAAAATGGTGCGTTGGGCACTTATCATGCGCGACCACTCAAATAAAATAACTATATTAACACTAAGACTGCAGAAAAAAAGATTATTGTGCAAAATGTGTACGTTTACTTTTATCGAACTTGCTAATTAGTTCTTTTAAATGGCCAGATGTTCGACTATTATAGATTTTCATCGACTAAATTGGAGGAAAAAAAGAAGAAAAATCAGCCAGATCTGGCCGAGAAATGGCTGATTTGGCAACCTTTCCCAAACACCACGAGTGTCCACATGACGCAGCGATTTTCTCTTCTGCCGTCGAGTTATTCAATGCAGACGGCCGTGATAAATGCCAGGGTTCAATTATCCGATTCATTGATTATCCGACATTCTTTGATGAGGAAGAAGCAATTGCCTCTTGGAAAACGTTAACCCATCAACTGCAAATGGCTGACATTTCAGTCATTGCAGTTCTATGGCTTAACTGCGAATGGCGGAAATTTCCGTCAGTCACCCAAGTGTTGCAAGCGTGTAAGCGACATCTGATTTTAAAAAAAGGTATGGTAAACAATTCAGTACACATATATTTGAGTGGAAAAAAGAAACAAGATTAAAATGCACGACACAGCTGCGCCGTGCAAAAACAGATATGTTGTCGTCTGCAGCTCCCATTTGAAATAGCGGTTAATTTACATAAACAAAAAACAAAATAAAATATATGAAAAATATAAACGGTAAATATTTTTGATCATTTCGCTATATTTAATTATTCATCCTTATTATAGTCGAACTGCGATATAGAAAGAATAAAAAATATATATTTAAAAAATAACGGAATAAATCGATAAAAAATGATGAAAAATATTTCATTTAAATATTGAGTGAACACATTTTTTTTTCACAGACCAAACGCCTGAATTATAATTAATCGAATAAAACTAAACATTTTCGGAAAAAAATTTATTTTACTTAATTTTCCTGTTTTTTTAATCTCATGGTAAGAGTTCAGTTCCAGCAGTTCCTGGATATTATTCTAAAAAAGGTAAACAATTAGTATCTTGAGGGATATATCTGTAAAATGTGTAAAAATCAATCTATATAAAATAATAATTCATCAAATTAAAAAAAAGTTGGGTAGGAATCATATGAAAAAATTTCTTCTTCGAAATTTGGAATAGAAAATTATTTTTAAAAAAATTCGTCCTTTAATAAATATCGACAATTTTATTAAAATCGAATAATATGCTGATTCTTGCCAGATTTTAAAATTTCTCACGTGTCGATTTCACGCTGAAATTTTCGTCCATTTTGTTCATACCACACCAATTTAAAGTTTTTTCTCAATTTTTCGAATCTTGCAATTATTCCCAAATTCAAAAAGTCTACTATTTGATCTCTGCTAATCTTATGTCAATTTGATGTTAATTTCCTTAAAACTTCGTTCCTTATTATTATTTTTGTAAATCATTATTATTAATTTTTTGCTACTATTTACCTTCATCTCAATTTTTGTTGCTTTTTGCAATTAAACTCAGGCTGGTTTCCCTTCGGAAGTGAGTAAAACATTTACCTTCCGATCCGCGCTGTTAATTTATTTACTCACTACCGAAGGGAAACCGGTTTGAGAAAATTGAGCTGAAGGTAAATAGTAATAAAAAAATAATAATGATTCGTTCCTTATAGTTTAAATTTAGAACACAGAGAATGAAAATAATCGAGAGAAGGCGGCGCAAAATAAATCCATTATATAAGCATGTTAGTATTAGCTTTTACTAATCAGTATACTATTTGTAATTGTAATATATAACATAAATAGATAATAACTTAATTAATAAAATTCACTGATTTTATTAATGTTTCGGTGTTCTGATTATTAACAAAATCGAACCCACTTTTTCTTTTCTTACTCTGAGGATCAGATGAATGAATAAAACAACGTCAGCTGTACTTTCTGGTTTGGTCATCAGATGTCGATTAGCTAGAGGTTATGTTCTGTGTGTTGCATACCCTTTTACAATGTTCTGTCGACATGAGACGTCTCGTCGTTGGGTTGCTCATTTGCGAGAGGGAAATCGTGAAGTTGAGAAAAAGGACATATTTTTATTTCATAAGAATACATTTTGTCGGCCGGAGAATGAAGAGTGGGAGAGAGATAAGGGGAGCCAACATGTTCACAACAGGGGAACGGGCCCCGTGCTGTCTGCTCTGTCCGTCTCTTTGAGCTTCTCCTCAGGGTGTCCGGTGTCTTTCTTTTATGGGGTTTTAAACGCCCACGCTGATGTGTTATTTCCTGTTTCAACATCCTGTTTTTGGACACCCACGCATATGCATCTTTCCTAAGGTCACCGCCCAGGTGTTAGCCCGGAAATGACCCCCCGTGGCAGTATATCATAACACTGTGGAGTTTGGCAACGTCGAGCCTGCTCAGTACCTAGATGGGTGACCAACTAGGTATACCAAGAGCCGTAAGCAGCTGGAGATCATGTAGAGAGCCTCTCGCGGCGATCCCGTTATCCCTCTTAAGGAGGAGACCGATCTCTACACTACACTAAGATGCATAACTATTCACGTAGACGCTTATACAAACGCTTTCTCTCATTCCCTCTCTCGCACACGCACATGCACATATGTTACAGTAACATTGTGAAACTAGTGATTTCATGAAATGTACCGTGTGGCCAATTTAGCGCGTTTCGCGCTAGATTTAGCGCGATCCTTGTTTTGGTAGTGCAAAAAACGCTAAATTAGCGCGTTTCCGCCTAAAACATTTTGGCCATTTTCCTGCCATTTCCGACCATTTTTAGCGTCTTTTTGTTGGTTTCTGGCCATTTCTGGCTATTTTAAAAAGTTTAGCGCTTTTTGGCAGTCAAACTAGCGCGAAAATATTTTTTGAGCTGGCAACAAGTGTAAGTGTAGTAATCGATAACAAGCTTGTGATGCTGACCGTTGAGTTCGATCCTCACGGGGTGGCCCACTACTGTAGTCGGAAGTATATTCTGCTTAAGTATTTACAGTGTATATGCACTACAGTTTAGCTTCGTTTGACACAAGACCACTGTAGTGGGGCACCCAGTGAGGATCAAACTCATCACCGAAGTAATAGTCAGCATGACACGTTTGTTAACCATTGTTACACTGTTTGTGTAAATAGGGATTTCATGAAATTACTGAAATGTTTCACAATCTTATTGTAACATAAGGTGGAAACTATGATTTTATCGTAAAATGTACAGGAAAAAAGCGGGTCAATTATTCTTTCCAATTCCTTCTTTTTGTATGAAAATTCATTAGTGAGCATTGATTAGCATTTTCGTTTGTCTGTGAAACACCTTGGAGGTCTTAAGAATGACTCGTGATACAAAACTAGGGAAAGAAAAAAAGAATTGCCGAAAATAAGTGAGGACGGCAGACAAAAACAAAATAAAAAAACAAACTAAAACAAAAATGGAAACGCCAATAAAAAAAAAGACAAAGAAATGATGAAAAGAAATGAATTGAGAAAAATCAAAAAGAATCGAACGCAGACAGAATGAAAGAAATACAGGGGAAAAAACCCTACTGAAATAAATGAATAAATTAGCGACAAAGAAAGAATTTAAAGTGTCTTGTGAAGAAGACGAAGTAGTAGTTGTAGTAGTAATAGAAGAGGTAAAAGTTGTAGAAGAAGAAAAAGGAGAAGAACAATAAAAGAAGAGCAATAATAAGGAGAAGAGGAAGAAGACAATCGAACAAGAAAAAGGAGAGGTAAAAGAAGAGACATAGAAGGAGAGGAAGAAGAAGAAGGAGACAAAGAAGGAGAGGGGGAAGAAGAAGAAAAAGGAGAGGAGGGAGAAGAAGAATTAAAAGGAGACAAAGAAGGAAAAGAGGAAGAAGGAGACAAAGAAGTAGAAGAGGGAGAATTAGAAGAAGGAGACAAAGACGGAGAGGGGGGAAGAAGAAGAAGAAGAAGAAGAAGAAGAAGAAGAACTAAAAGAAGAATGAGAGGAGGGAGAAGAAGAATTAAAAGAAGGAGACAAAGAAGGAAAAGAGGAAGAACTAGAAGAAGAAGGAGAGGGGGAAGAAGGAGACAAAGAAGGAGAGGAGGAAGAACTAGAAGAAGGAGACAAAAAAGGAGAGGAGGAAGAAGAAGAAGGAGACAAAGAAGGAGACAAAGAAGTAAAAGAAGAAGAAGAAGAAGAAGAAGAAGAAGAAGAAGAAGAAGAAGAAGAAGAAGAAGAAGAACTAAAAGAAGAAAAACAAGAAAAACAAGAACAATAAGGAGAGGAGGAAGAAGTGAAATCCGGGTCAAAATCCAACTGATTTGAACAAGTAAGAAAGAAAGCAAAGTTCTTCTTCTTTAGTGCCCTTACGCTGGTTACGGCCTCAGCCGTCCCTGCTTCGGCTCCACATATCACACGTTTCTGTCTCTGTTCCAGTTTGCGATATGTGAAATAGACTTAGTGGAAACAAGCACCCGAAGTGGCGTCACTGACTTCACCCAGCGCTATTTTACTGGAGGGAGGGATGGATTCATGCCTTTCCCAAAGGCATTAGTGCGAAGTGAACACAATCCATTCTCCGTGCCGTTACCCGTTCAATGGAATGGGCCTTTTTTTATAATAAAATGAAAGGGAAGTGGTGTATAGTGGTCTTGGTCCTCGGGAGGAAAGTCGTGAACTTGGACAATCAAAAAGGAGGACTCGAAAAACTTGCTTCTAGAAATATGAGACATATTTTTAATTTTGTCGGCCGGAGAATGAGTGCGTGGAAGAGAGACAAGGAGAACCGACAGTCTGTCCCCAACAGGGACATTGGTCTCGTGCCTTCCGGCCCGGTCGCTGTTGCCTGCCTCTATCTCTCTGCTTCTGAGTCCTGAGTTTTTCTGTCTCTTGAGCTTCCTATCTGCTGGCCTGTGTGTGTGTGTGTCTCTCTCTTAAGGGCTGCCATACGCCCACGCCAGTGTGTTATTTCCGGTTTCCACATACTGTTTTTGGACACCCACGCATTTCCTAAGGGGACTGGGTCACGTCCACTTCCGCACAGGTGTTGGCCTGGAAATGAACTCTGGGACAGTATATCATAACAGGAGGAGAAAGTGCAGGAGAAAGAAACGGAGAGAAGTAGAAAGGGTGAGAAATAAAAGATAGAAAGAATGTGCATGTGAAAGTAGGGGGAGTAGGAGGAAGGATGGCAAGGAAAGAGTAGAGCTTATGGATCGGTAGACCACACAGATTTGGAAGTGGTAACTTGCAAGCTCTTTTGCATGATGACTCCACTAAATCAACGTTGGAATTGGCTTAAAAATTTGGTGCCGATCACTCAATAGTTGTTAGACGTTTGCAAAATATGAAGAAGATTCAAAAAGCAGAAGACTGGGTTCCGCATGAATTGTCAGAGCGAATCATCAGCTGTATTTCACCTCTTGCCAGACATGAACAATTCTTTTTGTGTAGACCAGTGGTTCCCAACAGGGGTGGGTGGGATAAGGCTATTAGGCAAACATAAAAGTTCAGTCTCGAGATAGAGTTTTCTGCACTTTTGTGACCTGTGAAATTTCATATTTTGTTCCCCCCAAAACAGGTAACACAATCAAAACAGATATTATACAGTATTTTTATGACCAAACTCTACAGTATTGAAACTCTGTTGCCAAAAATATGAATATGTTGCCGTCCAAAAATGAGTACATCCCTACGAAAAAAGTTTTAATCAATAGTTTGGTAATAAATAATACTTGATAATATCCGTTTTGATTGTGTAATGTTTCATTAGAAATAATAAAATCCTGCTATGTTTGGTTTAGAAGAAAATTAACTTTCTATACAATAGTGGTAGGGGTGTACATATTTATGGGCGATACCACCCCCCCCACACACACACACAGAGTGGATTCCGCATAGGGACCATCGATTTTGGACCCAATAAGCGGCTAGTCCGATTAACCGAACAACTCAATTATTTTATGCACAAAATGTGTACTTATTTATGGGCGATACTTGTATGTACTAGTTATTTTTCATTAAATAATTTCAATAAAACGTTTTCACACACCGAATCTCTCCACCATTCTTGAACCCAATACTTCTTAAACTATTTCAGCGTCATTCATCCTCAAGTCTTTATTACAAAATCTCATTCACCCGTGACTAAAGTTCCTTATGTTTTTTATTATTTTCATCTTATTCTCCTTTGTGTATAATTTTAATTCATTTTGTATCTTGAGCAAAAAGCATCAATTAACTCATTTCTTAAGTATTTTTTTTTACCTCTGCCCACGAAGTTGGGAAGGTAATGTATTCGGTCGCGTCTTTAGTCTGTCTGTCCACAGGATATCTCCAAAAGTATTTTCAGCGTCATTCACCTCGAGTCTTTATTACAAATATTTCATTCACCCATGACTAAATTTCCATTTCATCTTATTCACCTTTGTGCATAATTTGATACAGAATCCATTTTGTTTCATGAGCAAAAAAAAAGAGTAATTAACTCATTTCTTAAATGTTTATTTTATTCATGTTTTTTGGAACATACTAAAAATATATAAACAAAATTAGGAGTGACAAAAAATTAACCCCGAAAAATTATGAGAATGTTTCTAGTTTACATAAATTTAGCAAACAACAGCCGTAAAACTTAGAATTAGATTTTTAGAAAAAAACGTTTTCTTATTATATATATGTTTACAACAAAAAAATACTTTTTAAAAGAAAAACATACACATCTAAGTAAATTGAGTTGTTCATACTTCATTCACCTAGTTTCATTCACCCTGGGGGAAATCATTCTCCCGTTCAAGGAGAACTGCTCTAAACCGACAGATGGAATCTTCCTCGGGCAACATTAATGGAACGGTTTCAGGATGTTTTGAAAAGAGCACCGAACATCGAGTAACGTCTTCAGGCCACCATTGATTCGATTCGGAAGAGGGGGGTATAAAAAGAACATGAAAAACAGGTCTGGTTGGTCACACAATAGAAACCCTCACAACGTCTTTTTGGCAACATGTCGTGTTGGGGGGTTATCAATAAAAAATTGGGAACGGGGTATGATCAATGAATAAATTACTTCTTTCGCCTTTTGTTGGGCGGTACTCGCTAAAAAACTCTGAATTTTCAAAAATCAAGCATGAATTCTGTCGGACACAAACTAAGGGATCAATTGAGCATAAAATTACATTGCAAATTGAAGCACCCATTAAAAACCTATTTCGGGGGAATTTTCAAAAAACAAAAAAACTCGAGTAAATGTTTAAAATTTCAGCCCTATATCTCCATTGTTGTGGCCTGTATGCATGATACATACATACCCAGCCAGTCAGCCAGACCAACATAAAAACTGAAGAAACCTATGTTGACAGTTTTGGTTGACGGTTTCTAACAGAGAACAGTTACTTAAAAGAGTGGGTCCCAACCTTTTTCGGGTCATGGCTCCCATAGTGTATTAGGCTTTTTTTCACGGTGCCCCAAGTCAGAAAATACTGAACAATTACATTTACTTTCATATGTTCAGGTTAGTTCGGTAAACAAAATAATGAACCGTGACTAAAAACCTTTTTATTTGTAACAAGACGAAGGCTACAATCTTAAAAA
>VCCN01006665.1:126840-140136 GCA_006491835.1 Architeuthis dux
TGTGATGTTTTAAGTAGTGGGAAAAGTTCATTTTAAGTTGGGGGGAGGGGGTTTCAATTGCAGAATACATTAAAAACTCCCTGACCCTGGCCGAAGAAGATTCTTTTCAGTGTTGGATTCCTTTTTTTAATAACTAATGCTTCCAAGATTATCAGTGTTCCTTTTGCAATTCATCCTGTATAATATATGAGTGTTATCTACAAGTATCTTATGTGTAAGGGGTTTCCAAAGGCATGTGTGTATTTATATGTTGTCTTATGGCACTTTGGTCGGACCAAAGTGCCATAAGACAACATATACATAAACGTGTGTATGTCTGCGTGTTTGCGTGTGTATCCATCTCAGCCTGTTCATATCTATCTATCTATTGTCAAACTCCAGGATAAAGTCAGAGTTGACTTTACTTTCCTATGTAACAAGAACAATCCTCGCCAAAAATAGGGGAGTGAACCGATATGTAAAATCCACCTGCACTAAACTGACAAGACTTGCATACCTCCACAATTTATAGTAGAATTACGCTAGGGAGTAGAAGTAGGAGCACAGTTTGACTCTGGATCAGCCAGTTGTCTATCTAGAGTTCTCGATGTGAACATCTACGTTTCTTGTGTTATTTAGAACAGAAATCAATAGTAATATATGCATATGGATGCATATTTATAAATTCACCCGCACACATACAAACACACACACACACACACACACACAACCAAACCATATTCCTACATGGGACAATTAGCTATGGCTATGTAATGGACTCTACCATCAATAATATTTAAACATATCTAATGTCTTACCTATATAAAAATACTAGTAGGTTATTTCATTAGGGTTAACTTGATACATTTTAAAAGGCTCAGGATGTCTAGTCATTGCTTTATTAAAATGTCTAAATATTTTGTGAATTTCACCTCCTTGGTTAACCATTCCTATCACTAATGAAGCAACTCTAGGCAGGAAATCATTCCATCTGAGAGATGCTCGCGCTATTCATAGATATTCTGATAGTATAGTCCCATAAAATATATAACGGTGTAATACTACTTTCTCTATGAGGCATGCGGGCAATATGTAATGGGAATGCATCACGTTTGTCTAATAACTCATAGACAAATACACCATCTTCGATTTTAATGTCCAAATTAAGGAATGTAGCATCAGTTCCACTATGTTCACATTTTAATTCAAGGTCTTTGTGGGTAGGTAGAACTATAGGAATTACGAAATTCTCCTCTATTATTTAGGCAACACATGTGATCAATAAAGCGTGTACATCCATGAAATGTATGTGCCTTCAATATATTATTTCTAATTAATGACGACATGAATATATATTCGTATATATGTAGATACAAATCTGCCCAAAGGGGGGGATCTAATCCCATAGGTATACCTATAGTTTGAAGTAATAACTTATTTCCAATTTGGAAGTAATTCTCACTTATAGGATGGCTAACTATCGCCTTAAGCGATATACTTTTATCTTGCTGTCTACAAGCTCAACATAAATCAAATTGATTAATATCTACGTTTTATATCTACGTATGCATTTAACCAAAACCAATTTCGAAGACTGATTGATTTGCGACAATATTTAAATCGACATTAATCCACGCGATTCCCAATACAAGCGAAGTGTGTGGAAAAGTCTTCATTAGGACAAATTTCCCTGTGCACACAGCAGCTAATTGAGTACACTCTAAGCTGTGTGATTAGGGTGGAGGTATCTCTTTGGCGGACCTGCATCCTGCCAAGGGGGTGGTCATAAAAACTTGTAGGAATAAAGTTCTGGTCTCGACCAGAGTTGAAACTTGCAAGAATCACGAAGCTGACCCATGCAACAGAAACCGGGTCTTCGTCACCGGCCGTTCATACTCCAATGGGAGTTGTCTCTTAAAAGTCGGATGCACATATCTGATAGTGTAATGGTTAGCAAGTCTGCCACACACGCAGAAGGTCCCCGGGTTCGATTCCTGGTATGAGCAAAGAGTGTGGAAAAGTCTTCATTAGGACAAATTCCCCCAATGCACTCAGCAGCTAATTGAGTACACTCTAAGCTGTGTGATTAGGGTGGAGGTATCCCCTTGGTGGACTTGCATCCTGCCAAGGGGATGGTCATAAACACTTGTAAGAATAAAGTCCTGGTCTCGACCAGACTTGAAACTCGCAAGGATCACTAAGCTGACGCATGCAAAGGAAACCGGGACTTCGCCACCGGCCCTATACTCCAATGGGAGTTGTCTCTTAAGAGACAGGGCGCTTTACTTAATCCACAAGATAGGCCAATTCAGTGGTCGGCCCAATTGTCTCCTGATCTTCTTGCTGAAGAGGTGGCGACGTAATTCATTCATTCACTTCCAAACCTACCCGTTAATGTTTACGTTCGCGATTGTTTGTTTAACTATGCATTACTATCTGTTTGCATGGCATTCTTTAGCTTTTCAAGGAGTTCATCTAATGATTGTAGCAAGTATTGCTTTAACCATGTTTTACGCAATTTGCTTTTCTCAGTTTCTATGTAATAAGAAGTAGCTTTTTGTAGAACATAGACTTCCGTACTTATGAATATGCCGATCGTTTTACACAAATTCCGAATATGCAAAATAATAGCAAGTCTCTTATAGCTGTTGCCTCTTTACACGTACAGCACCAAGAGACGTTAATTACTACTTTAACTGTTAAGCGCCAAAAACAAACAAAAAACAAGAACTACTAGCATTCCAAGGGAAATTATGAATCACCGTCACCCATATATGCTTCTTTTTACCTTGTAAATTAAACAGTGGTGGTGGGCAGTGATCACTAAATAGTCCAAATTTTCAAAGAACAAGTGAGAACGCTACTGTGTGGCGAAGACTTGCCGGTTCAGAGATCAAAACTCACAGTACATCCGGGGTACTAACGCTTGCCACACACGGGTCTTTCCCCCGCTGTTCTTGCCAATTAAAAAGTAGAAGCGACGGTCGAACGGAGAGTTGCGTTTGGGACTCGTACGACGCTGTTGTCAATTTTTTTAAACTGCCAAAAATGGTCAAAAACCACCAAAAAGACGCAAAAAATGGTCAAAAATAGTCAGTAAATGGCCAAAATGTTTTAGGCGAAAACGCGCTAATTTAGCGCATTCTGCACTGCCAAAACAAGAAACGCGCTAAATCTAGCGCTAACTGCGCTAAATTGGCAACATTGCTATCGAGTGACTCTTCCCATCGAACTGTGTCGGTGTTTTCCTAACTCCTCTTTGCGCAGCTTTTGACGTGCTCCTTAAAACTACATACTGGGCACAGACTAAGGGATCAATTTGGCATAAACTTACATTGTAAATTGAACCACCCACTAACAATTTTGGGGTGGGATTTTCAGAAAACAAAACACACATTTATGAAATCAAAACGTTCCATTGAAAAACACTGAACAATAATAATATCAATTCTCCTATCGTAGTAGACTAAAAGAAAAGACAAATTTGTTCGCAAAAATATTCTCTGTTATCACATTATCATTAGAAACCACCAACGAAAAACTGTCACCAATAGGTCAACATAGATTTGTTCAGTGTTCAAGTGGGTCTGGCTGGCTATGTGTATGTATGCATTACGCGTACAGACAGGGCCGATGGAGCTAGAGGGCTGAAAATTTACTCCTCCTAAGGAGGAGATCAATCCGTACACAATGGGCAATAACGCAAGCCAATGGCAACCATTGAAAAAAAACCCAAAGAAGCATTTTTCTTAGACATATCTAAGAAAAATGCATCTTTTTCTTTTTTTAAAAATCCCCACCTAATCTTTTTAATTGATCACCCTCAACATGGCATCCTGCCAAAAGACGTTGGACACGTGACGGTTTCTATTCCAGGCCAGTCAGAGGGTTCAGTGGATGAGGGGAAGGGGGTACCATTGGATTGTTATTGAGCATAGTGTACAGATCGGTCTCCTCCTTAGGAGGATTAGCTGGATCGCCACGGGAGTCTCTCTACATGATCCCCAGCTTCTTACAGACATGGTATTCCCAGTTGGTTACCCATGTAGATACTGACCAGGCTCGACGTTGCCTAACCTCGGTGATCGTATAAGAACCGATGTGTCTTAAGCGACTTGGTCGTAACTATGTGAAAAATGTAAGTGTACGATATTAGATATGTATACAATATAAAGACTGATAAATAACAAGCCTGGCTGCCGCAGGGTCAAACTCCGCTCCTACTTCTATTCCTACTGAAGATAATTACTGCAACCTTTTGTATTGTATATATAATAAATAAATTCGTAGGTATATAAGACTTGTCAGTTTCGCTAAGTTGGTAAGAGAGCCGCCTTTCAATCAGATGGTTGTGATTGGAAATCACGATAGGGAAATGTTAATGTTATAGTCCGGGGGCCAGCAGGGGTTACCGTGCACCCCCCCAATGATTCTACATTTAGGGTACCAAAATGTTCCTTAGGATGTCCTCTTTCAGTAAAAAAGATATTCCCAAGAAAAAGTTGGGAAGAACTACCTCATTTGCATACAATAAAATGGCCGCCAGCACATACCAAAAAAAACAGAATTTCATATCTTGTCTCCCAGTTCATGGGTTTCAGACATGAGGAATTCAAAAATTAATTTATAGGTATTTCAGGATTTTACAAGGAAATTTCAAGTATACTTTATAGGCAAAATTGTGGATTTAATTCACGAAGGAGATATATACATATACGGTATATCCTGTCAAATTGTATCTATTGGGCTTAAAAAGTTACAGCTCAAAACGTGAAGCTAAGTATTCAGCATTTTACGAAGAAAACTTCAAATACACAGTCCAAAGTCTATGGATCGCAGATTTAATTTTTGATTGTGGTATAGACATCTTTTTCTGAAAGAGGACATCCTAAGGAACATTTTGGTACCTTAAATGTAGAATCATGGGGGGGGGGCGGTAACCCCTGCTGGCTCCCGGACTATTATATATATATATGTTTGGATTATCTTGACGTGATAGTCAAACAGTGAAGGATTGTTCTTGTTACGGAGGAAAACTTCAACTTGGACAGGAGTTTGACAATAAAGAACACATATATATATTTGATGTGTTTGTGTGTGTGGATCGTTTTTGTTAATTACATTTCACTCTGATATTATATTATTGTTGGTTTTATGAATGTTAATGAACATAAATGTAACGTAGAATCACCGGATCAGGGCGTGGTTTATTTTATTTTATATTGGGAATAGTCTGAATTAATCTGAAAGTCTTGAAAATCATTTTAAACGCATTAGAAATTAAAGTTTCTATTATATCTGTTCTTCGAAACCGCCATGGCCTCGAAGTTCAGAGAACCACGGCCCTTCGGGGGTCCTTGTGGCATGCTCGGGTATCGTTTTCCAGCATTTGTGATGCAAAGTTCAATGCGCTTTGCGAGATTCACATGAACCCGATGCATTAACTCCACATTTCCGTCAATTTGAGCACATTCATTTATGATGCGTTCCCTCAAGTGTCACGTATCTTTATCACCTATCACGTCCACTGAGAAGTACCAGTTCAATCCTTTCTTCTTTCGACAAACTCATATTTAATCTGTGGGGCAAAAGAAATATAATTAGTTATAAATAGTGTTATTTCCTATGTGTCCAGAGTTTAGGGACACCCTGTATAATGGGAGCAAAAGACACAAGGACGACAGTGATCCCAGTAGTAATTGGAGCTCTTGGACCTTTCGATAATAGCAGGAAAGTGACCATTAATAAGTTTCCTATGTAAAGTCACGAAACGTAAAATCTGAAAGTCCGCACTGTATTAATGAAAACAGTTTACTGAGCACTCTATGCAAAACAGCTACACACAGGGCCAATGTTTGGGGATAATGGTTGCTTCTATTGGCTCAACACCAGAAAAAGTACAAAAGTTCAGAATAATAATTGCAATGTTGCCCAAAGCTTTGAGCAGGCCGTGAAGAAACGAAACAATGGCTTCCAACATAAGCGCAAAGTAAATCGATACATAGAACATACGGCCAGGAGACCAGTCCATTAACCATAACTCTAAAAGAGGTTCGTCTGCATAGACAGATAGATAGATATACAGGTCTGCTTAGTCACTCAATAAAAACGTAGCCAACGTCTTTTGGCAGCATGCTGTGTTGGGGTTGATCAATTAGAAAAATTGGGGTGATTAACGAATAAGTTACTGCTTTCACCTTTTGTTGGGCAGTAATCACTAAAAAGTCCGAATTTTCAAAAAAACAAAAAAATAAGCGTGAACGCTGCCGGACACAAAAAGGGACCAATTTAGCATACACTTACATTGTAAATTGAACACCCCACCCACTAAGAACCTGATTAGTTTTCTAGACATAAGTAAATGTTTAGGTTTTCAGCCCTCTAGCTCCATTGGCGTGGCTTGTACGCGCGATACATACATAGCCAGCCAGACTAGCTTGAAAACTGAAGAAACCTATGTTGACAATTTTCGCTGGCAGTTTCTAATCGATAGATAGATATGAATTGGCATAGAAAGATCGAGACATACATATATATATACATACATACATATGAACAGACTAAGATAAGATATCTGCGATCAAAGTTACAGTCGGCCGTTCTGTCCTGATTCTCCTCCAAAGGGTCGGTAGAACTCTATAGCCAGCTCAGGCTCCTACCAATTTCGGGATGTTCACGCTCTGTCTAACCACAATTCAGCCTTACTGTCGGAACATTCCCGCAAGGGGAGGGGGGGCTGACCCCCATAGCTATCTCTGGCATCTGTCAGGAGAAGGACACTCCCGTCAAACCTACGACCTATGGGCCCTGCTCCTATCCGTTCCACTATGGTGGTCCATAGGATGTCAAGACGTGGTTTAAAGGGTGGGGTCGTCCCTAAGAAAGTCGCATTTCACCTTAAAACTACATTGCTCAGACTGGAGGGATACTCCGCACATTGGCCCCGCCGTCTATGGTCCAAATGTTGCGGAAAGCATTATCCCCAAAGTCTTCGTTCGCGAAGCCAAGTCATTCATTCATTCATTTATTATACAACTAATTAAACAACAAAAGTGGAGATGGGCCGGCCACCTAGCGAGAAGAGATGACAATAGATTGAGGAAAAGACTAACAGACTGGTGCCCATGGGATAGTAAAAGAAGTAGGAAACGGCCAGACACAAGATGGAGGGACGAGATAGAAAGGTTTGCCGGTAAAACTTGGCAGAGATTAGCACAAGATAGGTTGTCATGGAAGGAGATGGGAAAGGCCTTCGTCTAGCAGTGGACTTATAACGGCTGATGATGATATATATTGGGAATTTGACCAGCGCGCGAGAACCGAGTGTAGTACGGAATTTTGTCTCTACTCTCTCTGAGCAGTATCTTTTGTGGTCCATTGTGAGTATCCTTTGTGAGTCAGTAACCTTTGTAGACAGTAGGTGTTAGGGTCAATTTTTCATGATCAACTTCCCTAAACCTTTGAGTAGCAACACGGAGAGAGAGAGAGAGAGAGAGAGAGAGGGAGAGAGAGAGAGAGAGAGAGACGAACAGACTCCATATAAATGAATACGAAAAGACTGCCTACGATAGATTTTGTTGATGTCATTCAAGGCGAAAAAACGAAAAATATATCACCTGAAGATTTTTTTTCTTTTTTAAAATAAAAATAAAAAAAAAAAAAATCTTTTTTTTTTTCATCCGTTTTCCATCAGTAGCAGCTCTTTCTTATCTTTATCTTATTTTATAAGTACGCAGATGTATCGAACTTGCCAATGTGCCACAAAGTTAAACAGAACTTCACACCTACTCAATTAGCTTCGGCGGAGTCCGCTTGTAGATTCATTGATTGTATCTAAAGAAGGCAATACTGGAAATCAGGAGTCTACACACGACGAGACACCTGCACCCGGCTGCGGAACACGTGAAGCGACACATCTCAACACACGTGCTTCTGCGACTGGAACGCTAGAAAGCCAGAAGAACCACAGTTTCGGCGCAGACGGATTCACGATAAACACTAACACAGTTATCGCTTTCTGAATGAAACGTAGCAACTCGATCGTTTTAGCTTTCCGTTCTGTGATTCTCTACGTGGGCGTCCGGTTATTGTCAAATTCCGGTCCACGTCTGGAGTTTTTCTACAAGAACAAGAACAACAAGAACAATCCTCACCAAATGTTAGGGGAGTAAAAAATTAACATTCCCCTACCGCGATTTGAAACCACGACCAGCTGGGCTAAACTGACAAGTCTTACATATCTACGAAATGTATCTTACCGATACACATGGCCTTATTTCATTATAATAAATAAATTGTAATAAAAAGGCGTAGTTTGACCCTGCAGCAGCCAGGCGTGTCTATGTTTGTGACAGCAAGGCCTATACGGCACCCCCGCCCCCAGGATCCCATGAATAGGGTACCAAAATGTTCCTTTGGATGTCCTCTTTCAGAAGATGTTCCCAAGAAAAAAAGTTAGATATCGCGCTAAGAGAGAAATTTCGGTCGGGGGAGGGAGGTGTGTGACACCATGAGTTACCGTCCCGGGTGACACCAACCCTAGGTACGGCACTGACTGATGGCAGTGTTCGCTGGATTTTTCCGAAAATCACTGCGGTGTATTACCCTTTCTTTCTCAATTTAATTCGGATCAAATGCAGAACCCGGACGCTAAAATTGAAAAAAAGCGCAAATTTTCGGAAAAGGAACACAAATAAAAAGAAGAATATCATTCTTTTTTACATCACACTACGTCATATAATTATTTTTTAAATCATTTCTCGAAATAAAAAATGTGACGCAATAAAAAGCATTCGGTTAGGTTTAGTGTTTAGGGTTAGTGTTAGGTTTAGGGTTAGTGTTAGTGTTTAGGGTTAGTGTTAGTGTTTAGGGTTAGTGTTATAAAAGTCAATTATGGAACAAATGAAAGCAGAAAACTTGACCATTTAAAACTGTAACTTAACTACAAAGGATATAAGTTAAGTTTAGTGTTTAGTTTAGTTTAGTTTAGTTATAAAAGTCAATTACGGAACAAATGAAAGCAGCAAACTTGTCATTATCACAATGGTAGTTTCGCCACTGAAAAAATTAGTTTACGTCCATGTTTTGAATTTAACGCGGAAAAGATAACAATCGCCGCAAATAGTTTTATTACGCAAACAAATGTTGCCAAATGCTATCCAATATTGTGTAAACGATGGCGCAGGAGTCTGCGCTTTTTAAATTTTTAAATTTTTTATAGATCTTTGAAATCAATTAGTTTATGATTATGTCCGTTTAGAACATTTATTTAAGGCTTCAAAACTGGCGTCATGTCTCTTTGATTCTTTGAGGGGAAATGACATTTTTGCGATGAGGTCGGAAAGAGGACTTTTCAGATGGAGACGGAGACCTTTTAAGCACGGATTTTCCTTTTATTAAATTCGTTAATTTCTATTTAATGGGAGGGTATAATTTTTAATGTATTTTCTAAAATTATCCCAGTTGGACACGATTTCTCCAATAGGACGACAGAAAAGAGTCCTCGATTAATCTCCGGGGGCGGTTTTTTGGAGGAAACATTTAATTTAATAAGATGGTCCATCCAACAGGAAAATATCTTTGATTAATTGCATATTTAGAAAGTGGTTTTCTCCCCCACCTCTCTCTCTCTCTCTCTCTCTCTCTCTCTCACACACACACACACATTCGCTCACACACACGCAGTCACATTCTTGTTTCTGTATTCCCGTATCGGCACTAGTCTCAATTCAGACACTCTATACGCACAAACAACCAAATATATTTATCCACTCATATTGATGCGCGGATGTGTTATAATTCCTTTACAAAGTCATACGTATTTATGCAATTTAGAATAGAGGGCCTGGTATAACTTCATGCTGACCACCAACACCAAGATGAGCTTGTACCAGGCCTGCGTGCGTGATACTCTGCTCTATGGCAGTGAAGCACGGACCATATGGACTTCCACAAGGAACGCGGCCCTGTCGGCTGGCGCCTAGAATACGCCGACTGGATCCCCCACAGAGGGTTAAGACCCCCCCCCCAACAGAGGCCACCTGTTCTTTCACCAAAATCGTAAGACTCTATTAAAAGAAAAACCTTTTGTCCACAATAATTCGTCTACATAAATTGAAACTCATTTCAAATTTTAAAAAGAAACCGAATTCGGCACCAAATGACCCACCAAGATACGATGTGCCGTTAAACAAAACAATCAATCAACCCCGCGGAACGCAGACCCATTGCTTTCCATCTACGCTGTCTCAAAAGGATTCGGGGAATCACCTGACAGGATCGTGTCCTAAACAAGAACGTTCGGGCATAAGTGGGTATACCAAGCTTGCTGCCACTTGATCTCCACTCCAAGCCATCAGTTACTACTGGTGTGAAAACTGATTGAGTACAAATCATAGTAACAATTGGGAAAGTCCCGAAGAGCCTAGCAAAATGGATGATATAATTGGGACTAGACAAACCACAACGTTGCAGTGGAAAGCGAGGACACTGAGGTGGGAGGCTGGAGACCTGAGGAGACTTGCTGTCACTAAATCTTGAGCGATGACCACCAGTCACTTGGTGTGAACATGCAAATACATGGATGATGATGATGATGATGATGATGATGATGATGATGATGATGATGATGATGATGATGATGATGATGATGATGATGATGATGATGATGATGATGATGATGATAAAATAATATCGACAGTAATAACAGAAGCTGTGACAATAGCATGTATAGCGCGATTAGTGGAATTGGGGGAAAAGGCAGTGGATGGTTGTGTTGGTAAATGGTTAAGTTATTGGCACAGAGGCAAGTGGTGCTGCTGATCGATGGTTAGTTAAGTGGCTCGACAATCGGTCTATGTACGACAGGAGGTAAAGAATGGAAACGTTTCCGATCAATATGGAAACTCGAAATGGCTCTGAAAGCGAAAGTGAAAGTAGCTCGTCCACAGCGCACGTGCGCACCAAGCCTGGGTTTCCAATCAAGTGAACCATTGGAGAAAAAAGAAATTCTGTCATATACGGAATTCATTTGAAAAAAAACAAGTGATGTAAAAATCTACTCTAATAATGAACAGTGTGATTTTCTTGGTTCGCTGTCCTTAACACTGGACTCTTCCACTGGGGAGGGGTCACATTTTGCTGGAAAGAATACTTCTTGCCCACCGTTTCAAACATCCTGTCGCAGTTACGTGATTGTGTGTCAATTTGCCTACCCAGAATCCCACATAATGTTTTTTCAAGTAGAAATGGGTCTGAGTTCTTATGTGTTAAGGCCAAACTGGTTGGGGACCAATTTGGGAACACTGGGGATGCAATCAGTAATGAATGGAACAACATTGACACAGCACACTGTAAACAACTATCGGAAAGCTTGCCCAAAGTGCTCAGGTTTCTAAAAAAAGAATGAAGAAAACAACGGAAAAAGCTATTCCCTACTAAAACGTACTCTGCACACAAACACTGCATGCACTGTTGTATAACATTGTCGAATATTCTATCTATAATTGTTAGAATAAAAGAGTAATTGCAAACAATTTGATAAAAAAAGCTTCGTTCATTTTTTTTTGCCTAGGAGTCAGTGTTGCCAATTTAGCGCATTTCGTGCTTGATTTAGCGCGTTTCTTGTTTTGGCAGTGCAAAAAGCGCTAAATTAGCGCGTTTCAGCCTAAAAGAATTTGTCCGTTTCTGGCCGTTTTAAGCATCTTTTTGGTGGTTTTTAGCCATATTTGGCTATTTTTAAAAGTTTAGCGGTTTTTAGCGTTTTTCTTTCGTTTTTTTTCGATTTTTAGCGGTTTTTTTAGCGGTTTGTTTAGCGGTTTTTTTAGCGGTTTTTTTAGCGGTTTTTTAGCGCTTTTTTGCAGTCAAACTAGCGCGAAAATATTTTTTGAGTTGGCAACACTGCTAGGAGTGTAGGCCTTTCGATAGTCTTTCTGTACGCACCGCACACTTCGCTGCTTTCTGATCTAAACGGCTCTGAAACGATAGCGGAACCCATCTTATCTAGTAATTTGTTGTAACAGAGTCAAGCAATCTGTCACTGATCGAGCAAAACATCATTGGGAATAGGGAGAACGTAGCCTGGGGGGAATGTAAGTCTATATCTGTATTAGAGGTCATCACCAAAACTGTCAACATAGGTTTCTTCAGTTTTAAGTGGTTCTGCCTGGCTGGCTGGCTATCTATCTATCTATCTATCTATCTATCTATCTATCTATCTATCTATCTATCTATCTATCCTAGTTTAGATCTATCTATCTATCTATCTATCTATCTATCTATCTATCTATCTATCTATCTATCTATCTATCTATCTAGTCTAGTTATCTCAACGCTTTTTGTTCCCCCTCGAGGCATCGAACCAAATTGATCTGACGGATTACATCAATTTTCATACTCGGATTTTTAGCCACTGCTTCCTGCCTTCCAACCAAAACTATCTCAGTATGTTCATATCTATCTATCTATCTATCTATCTATCTATCTATCTATCTATCTATCTATCTATCTATCTATGTGTCACGCGTACAGGCCGCACCAATGGAGTTAGAGGGCTGAAAATTTAAACATTTACTCCTTATTATGTCTAGAAAAAACTTTTTTTTGTTTATTGAAAATTCACCCCAGAATAATTTATTTTTGGTGGGGGTTCAATTTACAATGTAACTTTATGCTAAATTGGTCTTTTACTTTGTGTCGAGCGGCGTTCACGCTTGTTTTTTTGTTGTTGTTCTTGTTGAATATTTGGACTTTTTAGTGATCTCTGCCCAACAAAAGGCGAGAGAATAACGGTCACCCATCTAGGTACTGACCAGGCTCGACATTGCTTAACTTCGGTGATCGTACGAGAACCTGTGTGTCAAACACGATTTAGCCGTAACGCCCCTTTCCATGTTCTCTTTCAATATTTTTTTTTCCCGTTCTATCTTTCTTTTATTCGAATCGTCGTGGCCCCCATTTTGAATACTAGCCCCTTACCAACTGAGCTAAATTAAAAAGTCTTACATATCTAAGAAATATATCTTACAGATACGCAAGGGCTTATTTCATTCTAATAAATAAATACATTTATACAGAAAATATATATTTTTAAATCTATTATATATACAATACAAAAGTTTCGGCAATCGTCTTCAGTCGGAATAGAAGTTGGAGTGGAGTTTGGCCCTGCAGCAACCTGGCTTGTCAATCTTCTTTTTTTCTCCCGTTGCATCATTCTCTCTTTCTTTTTTCCTGAATCGTCATAACCCTCATTGTGAATACTGGCCTTCTTTCTTGCCTCGTCTAAAACTAGATAGACGCCAGTTCCACCCCCCCCCA
>VCCN01006665.1:234323-247492 GCA_006491835.1 Architeuthis dux
CATCAGATGGGATCAATCTTTTCTGTGTAAATTCGAGTATAGCACGACCCCTCCCCCATTTTCGCTCAGATTTGGGTACAAAACCTTTCGTGTTATACCCGGAGAAATACGGTAACCAGTTTTGAAATTAGTGCGAAACATTGACTTACAGGAAAGAAGTGGGCAGCGGGGTAAGCTAATCTTAGTGCCGTTATAACGGGTGGATTAAAAAATACATCATGCAAATTAAAAAATACGTCGCGCACATTATTTACTCTTTAATTTGCTCGGAAAAATCTATAATCTCCTACAACACAAGTCTTGCGAGAATATAAAAACAAACGTGCCGTTAGAACGAGTGTGTCATTAAAGAGTGTCGGTAGAACGAGAGTTTCTGTACATCTGAAAATTTCACAAAATGGCGGACACGAATGGTTACTCACCATTGTTCCAGAATGCTACAGAGATTAGGCATTCTTTATTTGGTAATGGAAACCGTATATCAAAGTTCTGCTTCGGACTACCATTCAATACTACACATACTTTCACACCAAAATGACATTGAATAGAGTATATAATTCAAAATAATTTACCCCTGCCAACGAAGTTGAAGAGGTATATGTATGGGTTACGGTACTTTCATCTACATCACGGTACTTTCACCTACAATATCTCCAAAACTTCCCAATGAACTTCAATGACATTTTGTCAAGTGGTGGGCCATTGGCTAAGGAAGAATTGATGAAAATCTGGGGTGGATCCAATGATTTTCGATTGAGAGGGGAAAAGATCCAGGATCCGTCCCAAGATTTAGTAAAAAGTATCTCTAAATCGAAACCATCCCTGGGCCCACCCCAAATTCTTCCATAGCCTATGACCAAGCATTCGACAAAATGTCATTGAAATCACAATGTGAAAAGCTTATGTGTTCCATAGTCATATCAACGTAATCATGACGTATACTTAAATCACGTGACTAGTTTACGTGTATTGTCTTCAGTCACTTATGCGTGTGACTGATCCTTTGAAACGCCATTTCTAACTTTTATTTTTGTTAAGCCACGCTTAGTGGATATATTAAACTATACTGGGTGTTCCGAAAAAATACGCACAATGAAAGTTTAAAATAACTTTTTATTACATCCTACCAGGGCTGCCAATGAGATTTTAAAGAAACCCATAGATCAGGCTCACAAAAATAGACAGACTCAAAAGAAAAGAAAACAGATTGTAAAAATATCAAGTTTAAATAGAAATATAATTGTTATTTTACTTAATTTTATATGTAGATCAAAATAAGTACCCTTCCTCTTCTGCAATTCCTCTTTAAAGAGTAAACGATTTGTTATTTTCTTTCTGTTCTTTTAAAAATTCTTTCCAAGTATCTTTTGCTTAGAGCACCTTCTTCCAAACCCTTGATTAATTCTTTTCCGAACGTAGTGCTTTCCATAGCATTTTCATAATAGATTGTTTTTTTAAGTAACAATCTGTACTTTAAAAGAAAATATTCCTCTTTCTTTGCCCACTCTCTCTTCCCTTCCTTTCTTCTGAACGCTTTCAATTCTTTTCAGTTTGGTCTGAAAGAAAGTGGTTTTGGCATTCATAGACCTTGCAACGTTCGTCGCAGCTAAAAAGAAAATAAGCCATTACAGGCGTTGTGTGTTTGCCAAACGGCCATTCTATTCATCGCGTGCAACAGAAAATCACATTGCGTGTGTACTATAGGGAACAGAATTTGAAAAGAATGAAAAAAGATTTTTGAAAAGTCATTACATATAAAATCTCCGTGAATATAAAAATACACAGATATAAAGAATGAACTGTGCTTCAGGAAAATCAATGAATGGACAGACTGCTTTTCGGATGTCAATGAATGACATATATGCTTCATGAATTATTGTCAAGTCAGCTTCGTTCATGTAAAATCACTATATGGTTTTGTTCCCGTATTTATAAGCACTATTTTTATATTTCAATATTATTAAATTTTATGACTACTTTTTTACCTTCATCTTAATTTTTTACTTGGTTTTTATCGCAAATCAAAAATTAATGTGGTAAAAAAGTAGCCATAAAAATTAATAATAATGATTTATAATACTTTATCTAATAACAATAAATAAAACAACTATTTATACTTGTTCTATGTTTTTGAGAAGTTATTGTATAAAAACCTTTTGTTTCCACAAAGCTATTGTGTGGTTTCAATGCTTGTAAATATTTGGTGTTTTTATTATATGTTTCGGAAAAGAAAAACACTGTTTGGATTGTGTGCGTTTTGAAAATCAGTAGTCGGACATTGCTAATGGCATTTTGAAATATCAATTAGAAACAGTCAACCAAAACTGTCAATATCAACACAGATTTCATGCCACTATACCAGTGTGTCCTTTGTCTAATGGGTGTCATTTCTGCCAGTTATGTAATATTAAAAGGTTTTTAAGCAGTGTCCTTACGCTGGCTACGGCTTCAGCCATCACATTACTTAACACAAATAAAAGTTAGAAATGGCGTTTCAAAGGACCAGTCACACTCATAAGTGAATGAAGACAATACACGTAAACTAGTCACGTGATTTAAGTATACGTCCTGATTACGGCTCGTTCTTTATGGGAAATAGACTTAGAAGCGACAAACACCCGTAGTGGTGTCACTCACTTGACCATGTGCTATTTTACCCATAGCTCTGTTTATCTTTTGCGTTTTTAATCTTTTGTACCATTTTGTGTTTGTTTTTAGAACACCGTCAACCACAACTGTCACCAAAACTGTCAACATAGGTTTCTTCAGTTTTTAAGTTGGTCTGGTTGGCTGGCTGGCTGGCTGGCTGGCTGGCTGGCTATGTATCACGCGTACAGGCCGCACCAATGGAGCTAGAGGGCTAAACATTTCAGCATTTACTCCTTATGTCTTTTCAAAATATTCCTCCTAAATAGGTCTTTAGTGGGGGTGGATTCAATTTACAATGTAAGTTAATGCTAAATTGATCCATTAGTTTGTGTCCGGTTGCATTCATGCTTGTTCTTTTTGAAAAATCAGACTTTTTTTTATTATCAACATCAACACAGATTTCTTCAGTTTTTAAGTTGGTCCGGTTTGCTGGCTGGCTATGTATGTATCCCGCGCACAGACCACACCAATGGAGCTAGAGGGCTGATTTCAGCATTTACTCCTTATTATGCCTAGAAAAAAGTTTCATGCTTGTTTTTTTTGAAAAATCAGATTTTTTTAGTGATCAATGCCCAACAAAAGGCGAGAGAAGTAACTTATTCATTAATCACCCCTTTTCCCAATTTTTTTAATTGATCACCCCCAACACGGCACACTGCCAAAAGATGTTGGTCATGTGGAGGTTTCTATTGGGTTGCTAACCAGACTAATTCTATGTTAAACTTGATAAATAAAACGCCATAATTATTCAATGGCGAATTGTACGTTATTTGTAAATTCTTGGGAGCAAAACATTTTTTATCTGAGAAACGAACACCTGTGAATTCAATATACGTATCATTTTAAAAAAAAAATGTATTTATATATAATGCCTCTATGGGCATCTTATTATAAAGTATTGTCTCGTCAACATTGAAAAATACATTGAAACACAGTTACACAGAACATATAATAATTACACTTTGCTGTCAATAATTAAAACACTTCATTTAGATAAATTCGCGTGATATGATAAAAACCGGTTTTAAATAACAAGGTTATTTCGGCTATGCGACGTGGCAAGGACAGACTGACGTCTCTGTTTCAAGTATTCCCATACCACCGCAGAGTTCAAACTGGCATTTAATGAATAATCAAAAAACATCAAGTAAAGGCAAGATGGCCGCCAATCATACAAGCATAATGGGAATGTGTGAAGAATTGACCGGGAACACTTCTTCGCTTATCGCCATATCACACATCAGATTGTCCGTACTTTATAAATAATAAGTTAAATTCTTTTAAAGATTTCCTCCGAGAATTCCCAATACAGACCATTTAATTTATTTTTAATGCCATTTTCTCGAAATTTGTTAATACTATTTTTAGGCGATAGTTACCTTTTCCGCGTTAAATTCAAAACATTTCCGCGTTAGATTTCATTACACTGTTTGTCAGGGGAACGACATTTTTTTCTTCACAAATTTTGAAATTTTCTCTGATCAAAGTTTTAGGGCTAGGGTTTAGGGTTATATAAGTCAATTGGGAAGAGAGGAAATTTTCAAAATTTGTTAAGAAAAAATGCCGTTCTAAGGTCTCCAGCGAAATCCTACGCGGAAATGTTTTGTATTTAACGCGGCAAAGGTAACAATCGCCGTATTTTTAAAGCATGTTAACACTACTGTTATTTTGCAGACATTCAGACAATTTATTCCAATAGTGCACAACTGTCTCTCTGTAGTAAATCCATAGATTCATTGACCTGTGACCTCTGTAGGAAATACCTAACTATCCGTGTGTCCTTTGTATAAAGTGCGTAATTTCTGCTAATTATCTAATATTAAAAGGTTTTTAACCAAGTAGCGTCCTTATGCTGGCTACGGTTTCAGTCGTGTCTGCTTAGGCTCCTAATATCACATAGTCGGATCGTTCGTTATGTGAAATAAACTTAGAAGCGACAAACACCCGAAGTGGCGTCACTCACTTGACCCTGTGCTATTTTACCCATAGCTCTGTTTATCTTTTGCATTTTTAATCTTGTGTACAATTTATTTTGTTTTTAGAACACCGTCAACCACAACTGTCACCAAAGGTTTCTTCAGTTTTTAAGTTGGCCTGTCTGTCTGACTGGCTGTGTATCTATCATAATATTAATAAATTGCTTGGAATAACTAGAAAGCACCAAGAGAGCGCATACCTCTGCCAACGCCATGCTCTAATTAAAAACTGAATGAAAATCTGTTCATATATAGGTACGATGCAGGGGAGGTAACTGTGTCTCGATTTTTCAATTTTGGGACTATTGTCTAGATATATGAAAAACTATCTCTCAATCGAAAAAGAAATTCTCTCTTGCTCCATGTCCCACCCTTCCAGAAAATTTCATTGAAATTCATTCAGACCTTTGGGAGATATCCCATGGGCAAACAGAAAGACACGAGGACTTTGTTGGCAGAGGTGAATGAATCTCCGTCCCAAATACTCGAGATCATTCAAGTTTAAGCGTCCGCCTCTTAAGAGTATTGGAGTATAGGGCCGCTGACAAAATCCCGGTTTCCTTTGCATAAGTCGGTGATCCTTGGTCGAGACCAGGACTTTATTCCTACAAGTTCTTTTATGGCCACCCCCTTGACAGGATGCAAGTCCACCGAAGGGATATCTCCACCCTAATCATCACACAAAGTGATAGAGTGTATTCAATTGGCTGCTGAGTGCACAGGGAAATTTGTCCTAATGAAGAAGGTAATGAACCGAAAACTGTATGAACGTGGAGGCTGCGTTGTATATCATAAGCTTGTAATCTGTGCTGGTAATCCTCAAAGTAGTTCAGGAGGATGATCCACCAATATCGGTAATCCCTGGTGGCTGTTGGTAAATTGGGGTCAATGTCCAAGCACTTTGGATTCCACGCCGTCTCCATGCTTGAAGTTAATAAATTGTAATAAAACGAATACTATATGAACTTGGAGGCTGGAAGCATCAGTTACAATATGGCGTCGTATATCATAAGCGTTTCTATTGCATGCGTCAGTTTAGTGATCCTTGCAAGACGAGACCAGGACCTTATTCTTACAAGTCCACCGAAGAGATTATCCCCACCCTAATCACACAGCTTAAAAATCCTGCTATGTTTGGTCCAGAAGAAAATTAAATTTCTATTAAATAGTGGTAGAGGTGTACTTACTTATGGGCGATACTGTATAAGGAATAGAGTGTTCTAGATAGATAGAGCGTGTGTGTGGATGAAAATAAGGTAAGGCGTCCGTCTCCTAGGAGACAACTCCCATTGGAGTATGAACGGCCAGTCACGAAATCCGTTTCCTTTTCCATGCATTAGCTTATTGATCCTTGCAAGTTTCAAGTCTGGTTGAGACCAGGACTTTATTCTTACAAGTTTTTATGACCACCTTCTTGGCAGGGTGAAAGTCCACCAAGGGGATACTTCCACCCTAATCAAACAAGCTTAGAGTGTACTCAATTAGCTGCTGAGTGCACAGGGAAATTTGTCCAAATGAAGAGCTTTCCATACTCTTCGCTCATACCGAGAATCGAACCCGGGACCTTCTGTGTGTGAGGCAGACGTGCTAATCATTACACTATCCGAGTGGAAGGTAATTAAAAGTTAATTAAAAGCAAATTCTCATTTAACTGACAAGGTCAAATATCCGTAAGAAGTAATTTCCCGTCGGACCCCCCCCCTCCTGGATCTTTCTCTCCTCTGTGGAGACTTAATGCAATATTTTCCGGTGTTTATTGAACTCCTCCTGATGCTTCCCCGACTCTCAACGACAAGCAGAAACAGGTCTGGTTAGTCACTCAATAGAAACCGTCACACACAGCACGGCGTGTCAGGGGTGATCAATTAAAAAAAATGGGAAAACAATAGAAAAAGAAAATTGAACCCCCTCCCACTAAAAGCCTATTTAGAGGAGGTGGTATTTAAAAATAAACAAAAAAGATTTTCTAGACATAATAAGGTGTAAATGTTTAGATTTTCAGCCCTCTAGCTCGATCGGCGCGGCCTGTACGTGCGATACACACACACACATACATATACAGACAGCCCAACTTAAAAACTGAAGAAGTCTATGTTGACAGTTTTGGTTGACAGTTTCTAATAAAATTCTATTTTTACTACGTCATAAGGACATAAACTTCTATTCAGAACTTGCGTAGAATTGGTCGACTGGGCGTTAAAAATGTCCTGACAAGCTGAAATATATCCGTTGTCAAAACATATGCTAAGTAGAAAACACGTTTAAGAAAGTGTTCATCTGTTTTTTTTTTATTTTAACATATATAAGAAATATACTATCAAATAGAATTCTTTTGTAATTATACGTATACAAAATATGTAATTTTCTTTTAACGGACAATTCTGTCTGTTCCCGTTGTAAACCTCTAATTTGGGATGGCACTTGCAGTGATTCGTTCGCAAACGGCAGCCTGATCTCGTCGGCCATTGAACCAGGTATTGTCGCCCGACGGGCCGAGGAGCGGAAGATGGCCAAATATCGCTCATTGACCGATAGGTACGGTTTTTTTTACCGGTTGCGGTCAAAATATCTGGTTTGATAGGCTCCACGGCATTGAAGCCCATCCGCCGAATAGGCTCCATAGCTGCTGAACGTCACGATGAATGCGCGAGAACACCTGGCTCTTCCAGCGTGTGTCGATGGTAGTATAAAGACATCGGGAACAGACAGTTGTCCGTTAAAAAAATGTTTAAGAAAGTTAAAGTTGAATGTTGCAAACTTCATGTTTTTTAAAATTTCTTTAGTTCTACCTTACTACGTCATCATGCGGTGACGTAACAAGTCTGACTTTGTTTTTTTTATTTATTATAAGTGGTGATACATGTTTAAATGCATGTATATATACTTCTGTGAGATACCAATCCCAATTTTAGGCATTGTCTCTATATTGAGAAGGATTTTCAAAAGAATGAACTGTATTTCCTACATAAGAAAGATGTTTGCACAAATACTACTTTGCTGTCGGAGGTTCACAGATAAAGTATCTATAATATTATTCTGCTTGTTCCTACCAGCGTTCGAATGTTACGCTTTCAGTAATAACATAAGGGAAAATGTTAGGTAGTTTACTAAAAGCGTAGGAAGAGAGAGGCGACAGAAAGGGCGTTAGGTAGTTTTAATAAGGGGGTAGAAAGAGAGAGGGCAGAGGAGAAAGTTGGGTAGTTTCATAAGAGGGTAGAAAGAGAGAGTGCAGTAAAGAAAGTTGAGTAGTTTTATAAGAGGGTAGAAAGAAAGTTGAGTAGTTTTATAAGAGGGTAGAAAGAGAGAGGGCAGAAAAATGTTAGGTAGTTTACCGAGGGGTTAAGAAAAGATTCGTATATGAAACTAATCCATGTTTGTATAACATTTAGATAAAATCATTGACCGACAACGAAGATTGGAATCTATTGCAAACCTATTCCAGACATTAACATTTTAGTTTTTACGAACATATTCCATCTAATCTAGAGTTGGGGTTAGGGTTGGAAGTAACAAAACAGATTAAACATTTGCTTCATATTTGTAAAACTAAAAAGAATATACATTTGCAACTAATAAGAAAGATTCATTAAACTGTTTTTCCTTGTTATTCCTGATACTCTTTCTCTAAATAAACTCATACAAATAAGTAGTGGAAAGTGATCTAAAAGTTCCGAACCGTCGATGACATTTGAGATTCAACAACAGCAGCAGCCGCACAAGTCAGCATTATCGATTATCTCCCTTTGATATTTTGAACGATTTGAGTATAGCGGAGTTTACGAACCTAAAACAAATGTTTACTCACTCAATTCCCATGGCCGGACCACCACAGAGGCGACTCATCACGCCATCGACTGCCGTCTTCATCTCCCCATGACACTCTGTAGTACACATGGAAGATGAAGTTAAAATAAGAGTACAGCGCCAGGCTACAAGTTGCACAGAACCCACTGAGGATTGAACTCATTTCAGTATTAATAGCAGTTGTTATTTTTATAAATTGCTAAGAAAAATGGGTAAACATTTGTAGGGAGATAAAGACGCCAGTCGATGGCGTGATGAGTCGTCTCTGTGACGGACTGGCCATGGGAATTGAGTGTTTCTGCCACGCCCTCGATCCAACGCCCGCGAGGTCATTTTCTTGCCTGGACGCTTCAATTTATGAGATTGTAGTCTCCGGAACTCTGGTTGGACGGTTGCCATTCTTGTCAGATGTCCAAACCATTTAATTCTCTGGCGCTGGCTGGGTGAATTTGTGGACTGGCATGGCTCCGACATTTTTCTCTGATTTTCTCATTACTAATCAAGTCCTTCCTCGTCTTATCTGCTGCTCGTCTGAAGCACCTCGTCTCGCAGTTAGTGATTTCCCTTTTCTGAGCTTTGATCAGTGTCTACGTCCGGCACTGGCGAGTCAACGTGGGCAGAAAGATGGTGTTGATAAGCCGGGCTTTGGTTTCCATTGGGATGTTGGGGTGTTTCAGGAGGTGGGACAGCTGGAAGCTGACGTTGTTAGATAGAGACTCTAGTGACAAACGGCCCTGTCGTCTGGGACCTAGAATACGCCGACTGCATTCCCTGCAGAGGGGTAAAATCCCCCCACCCCAAACAGGGGCCACCTGTTTTTTCACCAAAGTCACAAGACTATTTCTTTTTTTAAATAACCGTTCACCAAAGTCGCAGGACTCTTATTAAAAACAATAACTATTTACCAAAGTCGCAAGACTCTTGTTAAAACAAACAACCTTTTATCAAAGTCGCAGGACTCTAATTAAAAAAATAACTATTTACCAAAGTCGCAAGACTTTAGTTAAAAAAAAGCCTTTCACCAAAGTCGCAAGACTCTGATGAAAGATTGTTTTTTTTAACTAACGTCGCAAGACTCTATTTTTAAAAAAAATAACGTTTTACAAAAGTCGCAAGACTTGAGTTAAAAAAAAAATAACCTTACACCAAAGTCGCAAGACTCTGGTAAAAGGTGTTTTTGCTTTTAAATAGAGTCTTGCGACTTTGGTGTAAGGTTATTTTTTTTTAACTCAAGTCTTGCGACTTTGGTAAAAGGTTTTTTTTTCTTTTAAATAAAGTCACAAGACTTGTGTTAAAAAAAACCTTTTTAAACTGATTTCGGCATTAAATGACCCAGCAAGGGTTGATATGCCGCTAAACAAATCAATCAACCAATCAATCGAGTGACAAAAGCTGTCTAACTTTTCATCTTCAGTGAAGATACTGCACAGGTATTTGAACCCCTTGGCCTGTTTCAACGGGATGCCGTTGATCGAAATGTCTAAGGCACGGTTCTTTAAAGTACGGGTCCCGACCCATTAATAGGTCGCAAGGTTCTGTTGACTCAGTCGCAGGTTCACAATGAATAAATAAAGAGTAAGTGAGAAAAATATTGGTGACAATGAAATAACTAAGATTTGAGATATGGATACATCTAATAATTTCATTACCTTTGTCATTAATAATTTATTTGTTAAACTATTAAATCAGGACAGTAATAGTAGAGTCTTGGCATGGTTGAAAAACGACAACAGAGGTTTAATGAGAGGGGGTAGTAGGCATAACGATTCATACGCGTATAGTACGGCGAGTACGTTTCACACATCTATGACTTTGAAACGAACACTAGTTTAGTTGCATTTGAACTTCGAGGGTGTGAAGTGATCCTTTTATTCGTTGTATTAAGTTTATGTCCTAACCCTTATATATAATGGAGCGTGTATTATATGTCAGTGGGTCGCCAATAATTTATTTGTTAAACTTATTAAATCATAACAGTAATAGTAGACTTGGCATGGTTGTAAAACAACAACAGAAGTTTTATGAGAGAGAAAGAGAATGTGAACATTTTATGTAGATATGTATATATCATATTTCTAAGGAAATTATTTATCATATTATGTTTCTGTTTATGCAAGATGAGGGTGCTAGCACTATGCATTTGTACATGACATGAGGCCTCTATCGTAGGAGAGGCGAACTCGCCTCTGTTACAAAAATGCGTTTTCCAGGGTAAAGTATTCAGCCACCCCTGCTCTATCTGGTGGTATAATCTACTAATCTTTTAGACCTACCCTAAACCTAACTCATATCCTTTGTAGTTAAACGTAATAAAATGCAGTTTTAAATGGTCAAGTGTTCTGCTTTCATTCGAACATAATAATAATTTTTGGCAAATAAATTCAGAAATAAGTTTAAAGAAGTGGAAAGAAACTGTGATCAGAGAAAATTTGTGAGAAAATAATGCCATTCTGAGGTCCCCAGACAAACATAGTGACAGCGAAATCTAACGCGGAAATGTTTTGAATTTAACGCGGAAAAGGTAACAATCGCCGATAATTCTTTTTGAGGATATAAGAATGAATAAACAATTTCTAGACAATTGAACAACCTCTCGTTCATGTTCACGCGACGTTTCGGCCGATTCATTCTACGGCCTTCCTCAGATGTAATGTATATCCGGAAGGGAAGAGAGAGAAAGTCTCTTTTTCTGGTCTGTTTCTCCGGTAGTACAAACTAAAAAAAACGGTATCAAGAAGAAAATTCAAACGTTAACAGCAACGCTTGTAAGATTAGGTTATAACAGTACGCAGTACAACTTGCTCCATAATATTTAACATGAAAATGTTCTCAGTTCTTTTCTGTGTTAAACAAAGAAATCCATCTCATGTCCTATTGATCAGAGAAGAACAAATTATGGTCAGTAATATGCCAACCGGAACAAACCTTTTGGCATCACTAAGTACAGAGACTTAATGAATCAGTATTTCTTTGTTTGGCCAGGAATCACAAAGCGTTGATACTTCATCAATACTTCTGTACTGTTTTTATTATACAATGCGTGCCTTTGGTAAAGGTTTGTTTCTTGTTCGTAAACTAAGGGGGGTAACCGATTACGCTGACTTATGCGGCTGCTGCTGCTACTAACGTATTACGGAACATATGAATGCATAAATCTTGACCATTTAAAACTATTTTATTAAATTTAATTATAAAGTATATAATTTAGGGTTGGGGTTGCGAGTGTAACAGCACCATTCATTTAAATTTGGAAATACTAAATTTACAATAACTTTAGTATAACCGTAGACACATCTTCCCACAAAGTTAGAGCAAGCTAGCTCTTAAAATAAGTTCTCACGGGAAGATTTAAAATATAAAGCTAACACAAATAGCTTGCCTTTTCTAGCTAAGAGCCTTTCAGCGTTCTTGTCTACAACTAAGTCCGTGCCTTGCGTATAAATGCAAGAGCGCCGTTGTCCAAACGCCCATTAGCCCGTCTGCATTAGACATATGTAAAACTCCTTTTTTTAATAACATTTAAATTTGCTTCGAAGCTAACTTCTCATTGGGCACATTTTTATCTTCTCTTTCCATTCAGCATGCTTTAATTACGTATGTTCATTATCATGTATGTTCATTATCATGTTTACTATCAACCATTTTGTATTACCGATGTTCTGTAACATGCATGTCTCTTTTTATTTCTCTAATACTCTCTTTTGATTATAATTAAATGTTTATATTTTTATAGAAAAATATCTGTCTTGCTTATATTTCTTTTACATGCATATTTGACCAAACAGTACTAAAGATACATGCATACATTTCTCTATGAACAACACTTCATTTCAATGGTGGCCCAAACTACTCAATTTCTACAAGGAAATATTTCTCGGAGAATTCATCTAACAAGGCCAAACAAATCCGTTAAGAATAATATGCATTCTTAACACTAGTAACAACATTTTTTTTTCAAAAATATAAAATTAAAAATAATATACACTAGCAACTAACAATAAAAAAATCATTGAGCAATTCTTTTTAATTATCTCTAACACTGTTTCTCGTAAATGATAAAAATCAGAGAAAAAAGAATTATTGGTGAAATTATATAGAAAAATGGGAAGATTCCTATTTTCGCTAAACCAGACGACACTTTTGATTGACTTAAAAATCAAATGATTCAGTAGCAGCATAATCGGTTACCTCCCTTAGTATACGAATACCCAGAAACAAACCTTTACCGTGCCTTTTCTTGTACCGAGATTACCAAGTTGTTATGCTAAAACCAAGATGCACTTTATTAAGAACATTTTTTCTTTCTTTTTACAGAGTACTGAACAAGTATTGAAACTCTCCGACGACCAGATATCAGGTAAGTTATTTGTTTATATTAACGGCTACGTTATAGCCGTAATGAAACTTCAGGGAAGACTACTTCTTTTTCTTGATATTTACCACTAAGCATAGAGGCAGCGCACACCCTCTTCCTCTCTCTTCTACACCAGAGTCTCCTGTAGCTCCCACCAATACATACGCAGCCTCACATACCATCCTAAGCATTTATGGTGTCAGGGATCACTCAAAAGATTTTACCATATAAATTAATGTTAATTGCCTTTTCGCTTTACGCCATTTCAGCTTACGAAAGGCTTTTATTGAAAAATACTACTTTCGGATAGCGGGGAAACCTTTATATCCGGGAATATTTTCAGTTAATAAATAAATAAATGAATCTGTTTTCTTTGTAAACTATGT
>VCCN01006665.1:534338-545514 GCA_006491835.1 Architeuthis dux
TTGTGCCTCCCTATGAGCAGGTGTGCCGCGTAGCAGCGTTACTGCGTTACCATGCTTTTTCCCACACTGAAGGCTTTTCCATCCAGTGGGCCATGACCCACTGGTGGGTTGCAGCACGTTTTTCCAGGTGGGCCAGAAGAAACTGGCCATTTCTTTCTTTTTCTTTTCCTTGACAGGCATCTGGCCACACCATTCTCGAGTTGTACCTGACAAATTTGATTCCCGACTCCAGTGTTCATGAATATTTTACCTTTTTGCTTCTTTTCAATTAGCAACTCACACGGACTTTGGAGAACACCGCGAAATTTGTCGATAAAAACGTCCCAATTGCCAATATTATCGTAATAATCTTTGTGTTATTAATAAGAATAGATTGTGCAATAGATTGCACCAATTGCGATTATGTTACGTTATGGGGTTTGATACCCCATATACGCAAACGACTTGTGTGCTGAACTGGTGTGTATAGTTGGGTATCGTTTGATGTTCATTCTTCGTTCGTGTGCCGTGGCTTTTGCTGAAAGGAACTGATATGAAAATCAACTGGTTCAAATGAGAAAAACAAAGTCCGATTTAAAATATTATGTTCGTTTTTTATTCGACTTTACTCATAGCGACGCTCTGGGAATTTGCACTGTAAGATACGTGATTACTACAAAATCTACTGTCAACACTCATTGTAGGCTAAAGTTCGCATCCAGAATATTGTTGAATTTTGTGTCGTCAAACAATGTCAACAAACAAAATATAGCTGCTACTGTGTTTCTCTTTTAAACTCTGTAAGTCGCATCTATCTCATACTTTTACACTCACATCAAAAAGCTGTGCAACTCTAGAAACACTGAGTTCCATGAACGTGCCTCCTGTGGAGGGGGCGGCGGTGCCGCGGACACTAGTAGTCCTGGTCTCTGATTGTAGAAACTTCTCATATAAAAATTATTTGTGTAAACAATAAATAAACTGTAGCTCCTGCCCTGTGTTTTGTAAAAAAGCTTTATTGACAAGTTGCACTTTCTTCGTACTCTTCTTTAATAGGCCTTATATTTTTTACTGCAATTGATTGCACATGTTTTCAAGCGCTTTTCTCCAGTGGGGACTTAAGTATTGAGATTTCCGAGAAAAGGGCGCTTTCTATAAATGCATTTTTTATTATTATATAAACACGTATCAACTTTTGTTCGAACATTTTAATCTCTTCTTTCCCACTTTGTTGTTAACACAACGTTTCAGCCGATTGTTTCTACGGCCTTATTCTGGTGTAAAATGTAATATCTGGAAAGGAAAGCGGGTCACCTGAAGACGGCCGTAGAATGAATCGGCCGAAACGTTGTGTCAACAACAAAGGTGGGAAGATGAGATCCGAACAAAAGTTGGTATGTTAATGACTCTTCTCGAAGTTAGAGACAATATAAACTCGATATGTAATAAAGTTTTCGTTTTTTCTTTTTTCAAAATTAAATACTTTTAAATTGAAAAAAAAAGGTTCCGTATTTATTGACATTTCTTTGGTTTCAAAGATTTGCTAGCTATGATCCCCACTGAGTCACACCAAAAGCCATGGGGGCCACATAGCGAAAAAGGTTGGGAAACACTGGTGTAGGACGTTGCTCTATGTTTCCATTTATTAGTCTATTAATATCTCTCTCTCTATCTATCTATCAATCAATGAGGATCAATAAGTCCGTAGCCTGACATGTAGTTATTAGCTGATTGTTTTGATCTGAAATGTTCATTGTATAACGTTCGATGTATGTGACCACTGAATTAAGTGCATTCATCATTAGGCTACAGGCTTATTTATTTGCATATGCAGATATAACGTTCGACGTATGTGATTAATATTCACCACTGAATTAAGTGCATTGACAAGGAAGGAGATTATGTTGAAAGATAATTATCTATCATACAAAATCAATGCTTTTGTTTCATTAGGCTACGGACTTATTGATGTATCTATCTATACATCTCAATATGTTTATATCTATTTATTTTTAATGGGGATACTTGTAAGGTGTTATACGTAGGAAATAGAAAACCGTGTTACGATTACTGTATGAACGGAAATATACTGGATATTGTAAATGATTAAAAGGATCTTGGTGTCATAGTAACTGATAAACTATCATTCTCCAAATATATTGCCAGTGCTGCGGCTAAGGCGAACAGGGTGCTAGGACTGATTATGCATACCTTTTCATATATAGACAAGGACTCGTTCCTTATACTATATAAGACTTATGTCCATCCACACATCGAGTACTGTGCACAGGCCTGGTCACCGTACTTGGAGAGAGATAACAATCTTTTAGAAAAGTCCAGAGACGAGCAACTAAGTTAGTACCGGAATTAAAAAGTATGAGTTATGAGGATAGACTAAAAGTGTTAGGATTAACATCGTTAGAAAATAAGAGAGATCGGGGAGACCTAATAGAAATGTTTAAGATTATGCGTGGTTTAGAAGTAGTAAACACTGATGTATTTTTTTACTAGAAGGGGGTACAAGGGACTGAGATGCCACACATATACGGTAGAAGCAAATAGAAGTAGATTGAATATCAGAAAGTTCTTTTTTATCAATAGAGTGGTAGGACATTGGAATATATTACTGGAATATGTAGTGCTATCAACAGATGTTAATGATTTTAAGAAGAATTACGATGTTTATTACACCACTACAAAGGGTTTAAGGCCCTAGATTTTGTGTAAATATGATTATGATGATATGTGCTTGTATATACAAATTGTATACTTTCTTTTTTCACACTAAAATAAAATGTTCTAAAAATGTTCTTGCCAGTTGTTGTTAGTGGGTTCAATCCTCACCAGATCTCCCAGTTGTAGATGGTCTGATACCAATTCATGCAAAGTTACTATTATCCACTTATATAATGAACAATGTGGTTCTCTTGGTTCTCTGTCCATAACCATAGAATCTTCCACTTAAATGTAAGAATTGTGATGATAAAAATAACTCCTACCCACCCTTTGAAACAACTGACTATACCGCTGACAAGAGTTCAGTAGTTTTTCTTTTTTATTATTTATTTACCCAGGCTTGCCTGTGCCAAAAGGGATGCGAGTTCGAGTCTCACCGAGTGCTTATTATTTATTTCTGATCCGCTCTGTTTACTCACTGCCATAGATCGACGGCCTGGTAGCAAAAATTAGCCAAAGATTAATAATGATTGTACAGTAGTAGAAATTTAAATATATCCATGAATATCTTTCACGGGGGTTAACCAGTACTTCCACTTGAAGGTAACAGTTATGTATGTGTGCATGTGTACATATTCTCTGTCAAGATTAAGAATGCATAAAATATTGACATTACAATCTATAGGATGTTTCCTAAAGGACGCAACCTTAAGGATAACAGGGTAGAATTTACGAGCAAATATTGGCCACGTGGCAATACTGTACTCAGAGACAACAGTATTTAGTAGTTGAAATGATTGCATCATGCTATAGCCTCATTCGAGCATCCATTCCTTTGTGTTGTGCCAGCTATATTGTTTTCCAATATAAGTTCAAATGTATGTTTAATTGTTATCTTTTTGTAATTTGTGTCTTTAAAAAATAGTTTTTTTTAGATTTAAAATAGTTTAAATAGCAGTTGTCAAAATGAAGGTTGCATCCTTTTTGAAACACACTGTATACTTTATAGATGTAAGTTAATTTATGTGTAAGACCATCGCGTGAGTTTATCAATAGAATCAGTCTTTTAAAGAGAATTCTTGAGGACTATTCCTTACAGTCCGTCTTATAGATTTTAGCATAGAGGTGATAATCTACATAAATAGTGAACAGTGTGGTTTTCTAGGTTCTCTGTCCGTAACCATGGGCTCTTCCACTTGTAGGGAACAAGTTTGATGATCTACTTATATAATGAATGTGATTTTCTTGGTTCTGTCCGTAACCATTGACTCTTCCACTTGTCTACTTATATAATGAAGTGTGGTTTTCTTGGTTCTGTGTCCGTAACCATGGACTCTTCCACTTGTCTACTTATATAATGACCAGTGTGGTTTTCTTGGTTCTCCGTCCGTAACCATGGGCTCTTCCACTTGAAGATAACAAGTTTGATGATATACTTATATAATAAACAGTGTGGTTTTCTTGGTTCTCTGTCCGTAACTATGGACTCTTCCACTTGTCTACTTATATAATGAACAGTGTGGTTTTCTTGGTTCTCCGTCCGTAACACTTGACTCTCACTCAGGGGTAAACATTTTGCTGATAAAAGTACTTCCTACCCACCTTTTGAAACTATAGACTCTTCTAACTGACACAAATTTGTTATTACTTTTTCTTAGAAAATAGTTTCATAGAAATTCGTGAATATTTTCATGTCAAGATGTCGGCTGTTACGAAACTGATGATCTTGTCGATTGAATTGCAATGTCTAGTGAGGACAATCTTCCTGGTTAACTTATGTTGTTCAAATTACTTTGATGAAACATTGTCATTATTATTATTTTTTGACTAGTTTTTCGTTCATCTTATTTATGGTGCTTTTATCATGATGTTCTGGTCATTTCAAATTCTATAACTTCTAAGCTGCACGGATCGGTAAAAAATGAATAAAGATTAATTTATGTTTCTAAACCTTCCTATGCGACAACAGAGTGAGTTCTAAACAATACACAAAGTGAGTAAACCACTAAATATAATAACTGTTCTATTATTACTAGTGAAGAAACACAAGGGTGCCTGCAAGACCCAAGATTCCTTGATTGTTTTGGTGGGTCATTTAGTGCCGAATTCGGTTTCTTTTTGAATACATAATTTATGTAGACGAATTATTGTAGACGAATTGTTGTGGACAAATTATTGTAGGCACATTTTTGTAGACAGTTTGTTTGTCAAGGTATGTATATTGAATCCGTTTTTTGATATTTTTGATTGATTGATTTTGTTTAGCGGCATATCAACCCTTGATGGGTCATCTAATGCGGAAATCAGTTTAAAATCCCCCAAAATAGAGTCTTGCGACTTTGGTGAACGGTTTTGATTTTGGTTTTTTTAATTAGAGTTTTGGTGAAAGGTTAGTTTTCCTTAGAGTCTTGCGACTTTGGTGCAAAAACGGGTGACCCCTGTTGGGGGAGGGGGTTACCCTTCTGCAGGGCTTGCAGTCGGCGTATTTTAGGCCCCAGCTGACAAGGTCGCAAGATTCCTTATAAAATGCTGCTTCAAAATTGACAGAATTTGGACGATTCCGAAGATGGAAAAATACAAAAATAAAAAGAATATTGAACACTGAAACATTGTGTACAACAATTAGAGATTTTTGGCCCAAATTCTGTCGATTTTGAAGGTGTATAAGAATGTTAAAACGAACTTTTGGGCCTTACTGTATATATCTAAAAGAACAATTTTTGTGGTAATTATAGAGCCAAGCCTTAGGACTATGTTTTCATTACTAACCCAAGAAATCACGACCGTCATGAGTATCTTGCACGTGGAGAATCTCCAGAGCTTTGCACAGAACGGAAATATTCTTGCTATCATTAAACTCCTTATTAAATCCTACTGCTTACACCAGAAAAGAATAATGAGACGATAGATACATGTTATTATTATTATTATTATTATTACGTGGTATTTCTAACAATAGTGCTCAATATTAGTTAAAATAGAGCTTGTATAATATAACAATATTATGGTATATCCACGACAAATTTGTTTCTCACTTATTAGTGAATCTTCAGATGGAAAAATTATCTTAAAAAGTTATACTTGGTCTTATATATACGCCGATCTATTATTCCGTTAAAATCTTGTACCAGCGTTCTTAAATTTGTATTTTTATCTATATTTTCTAAAAACAACAAACATAACCCTCAAAATTTAAAATATTTTAAACCACCGGATATGGTTTTAAAAAACAAAAAAACAAAACAAAAACAACCGCAGACATAATTCTGAGATTCAAATTTAAGAACGCTGGTACAAGATCTTAACGGAATAATAGATCGGGGGGGGGGGGTATATATAAGATCAAGTTTTTAAGATGATTTTCCACCTGAAGATTCACTAAGAAGTGAGAAACAAATTTGTTGCGGATATACCATAATATTGTTTTATAGCTCGGCTCCATAGACTAAGCCTACATTTAATATTAATTGTTTTTGATGAATTTTACACAATTTTGGACTGCATTCTTGCTGCTTATGAACAGCTTTCAAGATATGCACCGCCTTCCAAGGGCAGCAATCTATATTTTAGATAGAAAGCTTAAAATCAAGGGAAGCAACTCTCAGTTGTAGCATTAATTGAAACCAGCACTTCTTAACCCATAAGAACCCAGACTCATTTCTACTTGAAGGAACATTATGTGGGATTATGGGTAGGCAAATTGACAGTCACGTGACTGCACCAGGATGTTCAGTAGATGTCACTTAATACACTTCCTGAGTTAAAATCATGGATAAAATATAATATTATATAAGAGACTGTGCAGATCAATTAAATTGTATGTGACACTGGTATCACAGTGGGTTCTTATGGAATGAATCACAAAAAGGGGAATAAAAGTATTGGCGGGGGAGAGGGAGAGATGAAACATGAAGGATGAAAGACTCAATTTACTCAGTTATATTTTTCTATTCTTATAAAAGGTAATTTCTGTCGTAAACATATGCAATAAGAAAACATTTCTAAAAATCTAATTCAATGTCCTAAGACTTGTTTGCTAAATTTATATAAACCACAAAAATTCTAATAATTCTTTTGTGTTAATTTTTTAGTCACTCCCAGTTTTCTTTATATATTTTTAGGATCTTCAAAAAAACACGAATAAATAAACATTTAAGAAATGAGTTATTGCTTTTTGCTCAGGAGACAAAATGAATTATGTATAAAATTATACACAAGGGAGAATAATGCGGAAAAAGATCAAAAACAAGGAAATTTAATCATTGGTGAATGAAATTTTTTAATAAAGACTCGAGGGAGAATGGCATTGAAATAGCTTTTTAAAAAAAGCATTGATTTAAACCATATCAAGTACCTAAAATTTCGTTTTTTTCTTACAGTAAGAATTAATCCAATAAGTTGAGAAAAATATTAGCCAATAGTAATCTAATAACATTTTATGAGGCAAATATTGTTGAAGAAAACTAGCTTAACTCTTAACATCCTATTCAAATGGTTCTTCAGACGATTGAACTCCTTGTTATTTGTGTTGTAAACATGACGTTTTGGCCGATCCATTCTTCGGCCTTCTTCAGGTGTAAAATCCGAGTGTGATGGGTTAAACAGAAGTTATGTTTAAATGGGGGTAGCCTTATAGCGCATGGCCTGGGTGTTTCTGTGTCTTGTCGGGTTTAGATTTGTTGAGAAGTAGAAGCCACATCGGGTTGAAATCCGCACTTGTCTGGCTAATGCAATTAGTCGACATTTTGATGTGAGCTGCCTCTTTGATTTTTTTTCTGCTTCTACCATCGTTCTCTGTCAATAATCTGGACTTCCTCCCAGAGAGGAAGATGGTCGCCCCAACTCGGGACCCCAAACTGGTGAACAACTGTGTTTACGTCATCCCTTGTAAATGTGGTATTGTCTATACTGGAGAAACGGGCCGCCCCCACAAGGTCAGACTTGATGAACACAAGAAGGCCATAATCAGGGGCGAGATAGATAAATCTGCTATGGTGACCACATCTGGAATGAGAACGGCTGAAACATTGTGTTTACAACACAAATAACAAGGAGTTCAATCGTCTGAAGAACCATTTGAATATTAATGACCCTTCTCAAAACTATAGAAAATATCTTAACATCCAGTTGAAAAAGTCCAAAGCCCAGTCCTGTAACGATGGAGCAGAAAATGGCTAAAAATGGTTTGTTTATTCAAATGTTTATAGTGTCTTTACTTGTGGGCAGATTGTTGTGAAAATTGGCAGTATTGCAGGAAAGACTTGTGTGGCCTTGTGCATTTTAGGAAGTTCGGCCATGTTTGTTTACGTGTGGCCTCATGCTCTTTAGGACTTCAATCAATCAGTCCATTTTGAGCAAGTACTAATCTCAACTGACATACAATGGCTTGTGAAACTAGAATGGGAACCCCTGTTCTAAGGTCATGAATATCAATCTTTTTGGCACCAGAGACTGGTTTAATATTGACAATATTCTTGCGAACTGCCCAACTGTTAATCACAATTGGAATATAGGTGATAAATCAATTATACAGTATCGCCCATAAATAAGTACACCCCTACCACTTTTTAATAAAAAGTTAATTTCCTTCTAAACCAAACATAGCAGGATTTTATTATCTCTAGTGGTACATTACACAAAAAGACCGGATATTATCAGGTATCTGTTGCCAAAAATATGAATGTGTTGCTGTCCAAAGAGGAGTACAACACTACAAAAAAATATTTATTGCAACAGAGTTTTAATGCTGTAGAATTTGGTCATAAATAATACCTGATAATGTTTTGATTGTGTAATGTTCCACTAGAAATAATAAAATCTTGCTATGTTGAGTTTAGAAGATAATTAACTTTCTATAACATAGTGATAGGGGTGAACTTATTTATGGGCGATACTGTATATTGCTACAGCTTTGAATAAATTAAATTGTTTTTATTAGTGCACCATTGAGTGAATAAATGTGAAAACGTTAAAAGGTTTCTATGGAAATAAAGTTGTTTTTATTTATTTTATTTGTGTACCGTTATTATTTATGATCAAACTCTCCAGCATTTAAGTTCTGTTGGCAAAAATATGAATATTCTGCCTTCCAAAAATGAGGTTTTCACTTTACTCAACTGTAAATGTTTTGCAAAATAATCATGGTTCTATTCAAAGAGTTGTTTGGATGATTGAACTCCTTGTTTGTGTTAACACAACGTTTCGACCGATCCATTCTACTGTTCATTGTTCTATTCTATACATAGAAAAACTACACAATACATGGCCAGCATTGGTCAAATGGAGAGAAAGAAGAAGTGACCTCTAAAATGAGGTTAAAATAATGCTGGAAGGTAAGTACGGTGAAGGAGCCAGCACATATGAGTTTGTAAAAGAAAAAAGAAGAGTAATAATAGATTTGTATAGAGATTAATACCCTCTAGGAACAAAGGCTGAAGAGTGATAAAGAACTTAAGAATAATAGCTTTTAGAAAAGAGGTGGTTGAAGCTTTCGATAAATACTATGCAAAAATTAATATAAAAGTTTGTTTATAAAATTAATATAAAGTTTGTTTTTATATATATTTGTTTATAAATTAATATAAAGTTAGTTTGTTTGTTATATATATATATACATATATATATAGACATTTATTAGTTGAGAACCTATATTTGTCTGGCGCCAGTGTGAGCGACTGCTAAACTAGTGGCTTAAATTGTAAATGTGAATAAAGAAACAAACTGTGTGGGGTTCGAACCTGCGTCCTCTCTGGAAACTACCTTATATGCAGATACTGCTCTGACTGAGCTAACGAAGATCTCATGGTAGGAGTTTTTTTAATCCTACACTTTGTTGGCTTCTCTACTCTCATGTTTATATTTTAGGCACAAATATATTCAACAGTATGAAATCAAACGATGGATAATTTTATATCTGACAGAATATGATAATTATATTAAATATAATCATTATAATTATCATATTCTGTTGGATATAAAATTATCCATCGTTTGATTTCATATATAAATATGAAAGGTCCAACAAGAAGTGAATGTTTAAAAAAGAAAAAGGTCTGCAAATGTATTAGCTTTAACAATTATTTTTTATTATTACTACCCGTGTTTCGGCTGTTAAAAGCCTTTTCAGGTAATTATTTTTTTAAAAAACGGGGTATTTTACAGAAATTGGAAAAGTCTTGAGGCTTTTTTAAAATTCTAGACGGTGTCAGTTTATGTATGTGTTCTCCTTGGCTTGTCGGGTCAGAGTGAGTTTGTCCAGGGAGGTGTCTCGAATTCTTTGATACTGTTTGGCCGCTATCTCGTTTTATGGCCCTCGGATTTTAGTATTTATATACATACACTGGTGTAGGGGGAATATTTCAATTTCATAGTTTTTGGTTGCTGAATAAAAGTGTTTTTCTTATGGTCTGTTTAATGATGGTTTGTATCTATGAATTATAATTTGTTCTTTTGTTGCAAGGGTTATGTAATTGACTGTTTGGTAAATCAGCATTATTTTGAAGTGTCCGCCGCGGCATTGGAAAATATGTTTGGAAACATGCAGGTGCCTGTCTTCAGGAATTTTAATATTGCTCTTGTGTAGTGCTGCCCTGTTATTCAGCGCCTGCGTGCAACCTATATAATTTTTATTGCAGTTTGGGCATTCAATCACATAGATGATATTTTTTTAATTGCATGTTAGGTTCCTTTTTATTTCGAAAGGGTTTGTTTTTGAATAAGTAGGATTTTCCTTCAATTAGTATATTACATATACAACATTTCTTGTATTTTGAGGCCCCTTCTACAATATTATCTCCAAATTTGGCCGATGTTAGAATTTGTTTCCAATTTTTAGGTTGACATTTGCTTTTGATTAGTGTTGTTTCATTAAGTAATTTTTTCATCTTATCATTTCTCTTGAGCTGATTTAGGTTTTGATGTATTTTGGAGAATAGTTCAGGGTTGCGTATGTTGTGGGTGGATATGAATGCTAGGGGTTGGTCTCTGTTTTGTTTTATCGGGTTCCTTAATACTGCTAGTGGGATTTGTGAAGCTAGTTCTATCCCCTTGTTTACTAAAGATATGGCATGAGGTTTGACAAAGTTATTCTAAGCAGATTTTTTGTCAGTGACAATGGTGTAGATTCTACATGCTAAGGAGTAAGGGATGGATTTTACACAGTTCTTGGGGTGATTTTTTAAAAAAAACCAACAAACCAAAAAACAGACTTTTCCAATTTCTGTAAAATACCCCCTTTTTAAAAAAAATAATTACCTGAAGAGGTTTTTAACAGCCGAAACATGTGTAGTAATAATAAAAAAAATAATTATTAAATCTAATACATTGGAATAGCGTCGAATTTGGAAATCTAGCGAGTCTGGAGGCGGAGGTTTAATGCCCATTTACCAATGCCTATATTGTGTGTCTGAAATAAAGCTCAGATTATCTCCCCTTGTCACCCATTCTGACAACACAGCAGACATAAGCAAATTACAAATTTGATATATAGCAATATTCATACCAGGGAGATATTGTGAATTAT
>VCCN01006665.1:594900-618081 GCA_006491835.1 Architeuthis dux
ACATTTTGATTTTTGGACGGTTATAAAAGTTTTTCGGAACTTTAGTGAAAAAGGTTAGTCTGGAGCCCTGAATCCCAGTGCTGCTGGCCCTGATGAGCTTAATTCCTTGATCCAGAACTAGGGAATTAAGTGATCAGTTCTGGTGATAAAATAAGATTGAAAGAAATGTCTTATACCTGAAGATTAAACAAGGAAAAGAACACTGTTCAAAATCTTCAACGTTATTTATACAATTTTTGACAGCATTTGTCAACATTTGTTTCTGTAATAAAACTATTTGTTTCCAATTGATTTTTCAAGTTAATCCCCATTAAAACGTCCGAAATAAATAAATAATCATTACATCAAAAATAAAACAAAAAATATTGTCCGAAATGCAATATAATTCATTGGGAAATGAAAAAGTTATAAATATATATAAAGTGTATACATTAGTTTAGTTATAAACACTGTATAGTCGCTTTCTTTCTTGTACTTTCTATTTTTTTATCTCGAGAATTAATTTAAAAAAGGAATAATAATAGGAAATAGTGTGACATGAAAAAGAAATATTCCTCTTTCTTCCCTTTCTTATGAAAACTTTCAACCTATTCCAAACGAAAAAGTTTTTGGCATTCATAGACCTATTGATGTTCGTCGCAGGCAAAAAGACGAAAACAAAATTAAAACTGCTACTGAGAAAATCTGATTTATTTTCAATTCGACATGAACTTTTCTCTGGGGTTGACCATCTTTTCTTTTTCTTTTTCCTCCCAGATTTTGGCTCTAAATCATTCCTACTGGACATCAATATGGCTGTGTTTATTATTCTGTAATTTTGAAAGATTTCTTTTTTTCTTTTCCCCTTTTACTTAAAGCAAATTTAAGATAGGTAATTTAATCGTGAAATTACCAGCCAACAACGACTGAACCAACAAATGAATAAGTGACTCACCTTATAGTAATGGAATTTAAGTGCAATACCGTTTAGTTTTTATATATCTGTAGATTTATTTTGTGTGCATTTTTTCCCTATAGTAAGCAGTGCAAGCCTTACGCACCAGCAACATGGGTGGTCGCCCAGGGCACCGAGTGCTAGAGGGTTCCTGTCAAATGGGGGAAAATGGATAAATTAAACAGAATAAAAAGTCAAAAATAAGTAAATTCCCTGATTTTCAGGAATATCTGACAGTTGAATGCTTTCTGTTGTGGAGAAACAATTGGCAAAGGAAATTCTCCTGACAGACAACAAATAAGATCTACTTTAAAAGGGCACCGATGTTCAGCTTGCCCCGGGCGCCAAGAACCCTAGAGCCGATCCTGGCTTTGGTCACCATAACTTAAAGTTAAGTTTTACTCATCTTCCCTAAGTCGCTATCTGCATTCATTTTATGAAAACTGACTCTGGGCAAAACTCAAATCCTATTTTATTGAACAAAGAGAAAGCGGTCGATGTACCTACACAGGTACTTCAGAAGTTAGTTAAAACGTGCGTCCACCATCCATGGTAGTAGTAGCAGCTTGAAGAGGAGGATGATTCACCTGAAGGTCTGGACCAAGTTTCATATCAATCGAACATGATACAGCTGAGAAAACTGATATTTAACATAATAGGGACAGACTGAAGAGGAGGATAGTCCACCCGAAGGTCTGGAAAATTTTCATATCAATCCAACATGATACGGCTGAGAAAATTAGTTTTTAACATATTAGGGACCGAACAAAGAGGTAGATGGTCCGCCCGAAGATTTGGACCAAGTTTCATATCAATCCAACATGATACAGCTGAGAAAATTGATATCTAACATATTAGGGACTGACCGACTGACCGAAAAGTGTCTTATAGAGATGCATGGATGCATCTAAAAACCAAATGAGTTGGGTCCAGTCAATTTATAAAATTCTAATAAGCAAATTCAGTTCCTGTATTCTGAGATGACCTTTTTAGATACTTTTCGGGTAAAAATGGGCTTAAATGTAATGGCATTTGAGATTTTAAAAATTTTCACCATTCCCTGAATTATTCCGACTAATATCCTCATCTTTTATTTTTACCAAAATGTTTCAGCTGAAGAATACATCAGTCAAAAACAAAAAGACAGGTCTGGTTAGTCACTCAATAGAAATCATCATGTGACCCATGTCTTTTGGCAGCATTGGAAAAAGGGGTGATCAATGAATAAGTTACTTATCCACCTTTTTGTTGGGCAGTGATCATTAAAATGTCTGAATTTAAAAAATAAAAAAACGAGCGTGAATGCTGCCAGACACAAACTAAGGGACCAAATTAGCATAAACTTACATTGTAAATTGACCCTCCCCCCACTAAAAACCTATGGGGGGGGTTAAAAACGTTTTTTCTAGATATAATAAGGAGTAAATGCTTAAGTAGTTTTCTGGCCTGTATACCAGGCCTCCAGACTAACTTTTTTCACCACTGTGCCGAAAAACAATTTTTTTTAAATTTTTTTTTTTTTATAAAATCACTTCCATCCCAGAGGCGTCCCGCAGAAGATATCTGTTTGTCCCGAACACCTTTTTACTGTCCTCGGGACAACGTTAATTTCAAGCCCTGCGTGATACATACATAAATACATAGATAGCCAGCCAGACCAAATTGAAAACTGAAGAAATCTATGTTGACAGTTTTGGTTAGGATATTAATCTAAATCAGAGGTCGCCAACCTATGACCCGTGGGCCAGATCCAGCCTGCCAAGGGATATTGACAAGCCCGCAAGTAAATATTGTGATAATATGCTTACTGTTTGTATCTTTTTTTTATTAGATTCCAAAGAATGCCTTGTTTGAAATAAATTGCGACTAAACTGAGTTCTTTAATTACTAATTGGCATCCTTGGTTAAGCATGCATTGTCCATTGATTCAAGTAATAAAATGGATAATTCTGATATGTCAAGCTTTTTTTAATGACATTTATCTAGCCCACCGTTCAATGATTGATACACAATCCGGCCTCCCAGAGGCAAAAACGTTGCCGATCCTTGGTCTAAATCTTTATCATAATGGAGCAGTATGTACCCAAAATCCATAACTCAGAAACTATTCGTCCGATCTGAACCAAACATCCCCCCTCTTTCCTTTGAATCATACATTTCTATTTGATCCCTTTTTTTTTTCTTTTTTCATCTCTTTCATCCCTTGGCGTTACTTTTCTCTCTCTCCATAATCGTATCTGCCTTGATTCCCAACGTACTGCCTTGTGCGGTCCCTGTCTCTTTCATAAACCACTTCACACTTCTTATCCTTTGGTTTCAGAACATCGGCTAATAGAAAAATAAAAGCTGAAATAACACAAGATATCGTTTGTTAGGTCGGCTCGTGAAATACATTTTTTCTTACTTATGTTTTAAGGTTATCATCCTAAAAATTACCATTTACTTTTAGGCCATAAACCGCAAAACTTCTTGGTGGTTCCCGAATTGAAAGCAACTCTTAAACATTAGCTGGACAATTTTATTTTAGCAGATCCACTTTTTACCATAGTTGCAGGGCTTGCAATTAACATCGCCCTGGAGACAGTAAAAATGTGTTCAGAACGAACAAATATCTTCCCGGGGAAGATATATTTTATTTTTTATTTTTTTTTTTTCTCTCTTTAATTTGGTAAGTATTGTTTTTTGGGACGGTTAAAATTGTTTTCCGTGACGGTAGTGAATAAACTTAGTCTGGAGCCCTGTATAGGTGAAGAACAATAATTGTACACACAGGGTGTTAGCCAGTGTCCTCACTAGCCATTTACGGCTAATTCCCAATAGAAACCTAATTCCAATTTCCCAATTAAGCTGAGCGTGTTTTTAGCCATTTTTGGTGGTTTGGGCCCATTTTTGGTTTTTATTAAAATATACAAAATAAATACAAATTAGCATTCCAAGGGAAATTATGAATCACCGCCACCCATATATGCTGTGTTGGGGGTGATCAATTAAAAATTTGGGCTGTGATCACTAAAACATATCTGAATTTACAAAAACAAGTGGTCATAAACTAGTGACCAATTTAGCATAAGCTTACATTGAAAATTGAACCCCCCACTCAGGGGCGGATTAGCCGAAAACGGCCCGGGCAAATACCTAACATCAGCCCATTTAATGTATGATTCTGGCAAGCGCATGAGCCTGTAACGAGGTTTGATTATATTTATTGGGTTAATTACTACCTGACTCCATTACTTGTATTACCTAAAACTTAACCCTACTATTATGGCTTTGCTGTTGTTTGTGTTTGTGTTAGTTTTTGTTTTTGTTTTAGCTGTGTTGGTTAAATACGTTTGGTTAGAACCCTATTTAGCTGTGTTTAGAAAAGAAGGGAGTACAAAGACAATGTTTTTAGGGCGATGGCCGCTGGTCAAATAGACATTTCCCAGCTCCCACTTCCACCCCTTGTTTCCGGTACTGGAAACTGTGCTCATTATGGGGTCTGTTGGGTAGTTCTGCTTCGGCATGTTTACTGATATTAAGCTTACATACATATATAAACATTACACCTACTACGTTAACATTTAATACTAAGTTGAATTAATTAGTTTGAATTGAATATTAGTAATAGAAGTAGTAGCTATGGCTGAAGTAGTAGTCCTTTCCTTAAAGCACTGTGAAGGCTGCTGATTTAGTAAGCAAAGTAAGTGATGAGAACATATCCCTTGGTTCTTTCTTTCATTGCCTCTTTCTGCGATAGTGGAAGAAATAATGTTGCATGCAACAATTGAATAAAAAGAAAATATTGGCAGTTGCGTGCAGCAATAAAATGCAGATGCAATTTAACTTAATAAAATATATTTATTAAAAGGTGCACCAGATTAGGTCGATATATTTAGCTGTAGAAAGATTGATAAAGTCCTCATTAATGGAGGAGAAGGAAAATGTTCTTATAATAGAAAGTAAGAGAATATTCATTCGGTGTAGAAAGTTAACTGTTCAAAGTTCGATGGAAAAAGGTACCGTTGTATGTATGTATACATGCGTGCACATACGTCGAGCAAAAAGGTGCGCGCATCGTCGTATGGACAGAGAAACCTTGCATACCTTCCCCAGGGCAGAATATGCCGGGATCTAACCAAGAATGAACTTGTATGGTGCTTTTATTGAAAGTGGTATGTGTGTGGGGTGTGAATTGCCAAATCTTAGCTTTTGGCTGTGTTTTATCACCAACTCTAAAAGATAATTGAAGGTGAAAATTTTTAATACTTTTCTAGACTCTGTGTCTCCAATGAATATCATATTACACCATTAGTTGATTATTTGGAGAAATGTGGCTGAGAAGAATTCTATTATATGCGATGTACATTGTGTGCAGAGAAGCGATTTTGATAGGAATATTCTGTGTTTACTTTGCTTGGTTGGTCAGCGACAATATGCATATTTTTTTTGTTTTATTTTTAATTAAGGGTCAAAGATAATCTAGTTTTAGCCCACAAGGAAAGTTTGAAATCTGAATAATTACGGGGACATTTTGAGACCATATGAAATGTGTATTAGAACATATTCTAAGCTCAATATCAAGTACTTCATCCAATTGGTTTATGATTCGATTACTATTTTGTGAGTCTCTGTAGCTATGACAGTGGTGGGTCAAAGGAGCTCCGAGAGTTCGGAAGCCCCACCCCCACTGCTCAAGCAAAGCTCCAGAAAGTAGCTACCAAATGAGATACACAGCACTAATCCATTCCATCATGTTGAGGCTCAACATCATTTATTTTTAAAATCATTGCTGGCACAATCTCAATTTATGCTATATTATAATGGCCCTGGTTCTTTTTCGTTTAGTGCTGAATTCTTTAAGAACGATAACCGGGGTGTTACTATATTAGGTTGTTATACGTGAGATGTTGTTTTTTAGAAGCAGAGATTGTTAATTTTCAATAAGTTGAAGCTGAAAAATATCAATCATTCTGACTTCTTATATGCAGTTTTTGCACATGTTATGGTTGGGAAAATATTTATGTACGTTTTTCCATTTGACGTAAGTAAATTTTGTATTAAATGTGTCAACCAGCATCAAAAATTAATCAGGCATAGATTATATTGCTTTTATAGCCTACTTTCTCAGAAAGTACTTCCTGGTTAACTTGAAACTTGTTTTTCTTTTTCATTGTTTGCCTTTCGCAGTAATATATCATATCGTAAACATCTTGAATGTTCGGGACGCAACGAAAAATTTCTTTTTTAATTTCATTGTTACAGGAAGCCATCCTATTATTGAAAGGATATTTAAAAAAGAAGCATTGTATGTTTGACAGAAAACTTGAAAACTTGAGAGTGCATATTTCTGCCAATACCATACACCAACTAAAAACTGAAGGAAAATCAATTCATATATAGCTACAATGCTCCACCTTAGCCCATGTCATTGAAATTCATTGAGACCTTTTACATATACAAACACCTACAAGAAATGTAGAGTGCAGTAGGTTGCTCAGAAGCCAAGGGTGTACTTACGGCATTGCAAACAGTGCAGTTGCACAAGATTTTAAGCCCCCCCCCCCTCAAAATATGTCTTAAAAATGTTTCAATATTTGAACTTTTTGCAGGTAAAAAAGTAAAATAAACTTATTTTCTATAGTTTTGAGAAGACTCATGAATATTCAAATGGTTCTTCGGACGATTAAACTCCTTCTTCGTTGTAAACACAACGTTTCGGCCGATCCATTCTTCGGCCTTCTTCAGGTGTAAAATCCGAGTGTGATGGGTTAAACAGAAGTTATGTTTAAAGGGGGGGGTAGCCCTTATAGCGCATGGCCCGGGTGTTTCTGTGTCTTTGTCTTTGTCTTGACGGGTTTAGATTTGTTGAGAAGTAGAAGCCACATCGGGTTGAAATCCACACTTGTCTGGCTAATGCATTTAGTCGACATTTTGATGTGAGCTGCCTCTTTAATTTTTCTCTGCTTCCAACATCATTCTCTGTCAATAATCTGGACTCGCTCCCAAAGAGGAAGATGCTCGCCTTTCTCTCTCCAAATGTGGTTGGCCGTAGCTGATTTTTCTATCTCGCCCCTGATTATGGCCTTTCTTGTGTTCATCAAGTCTGACTAAACTTGTTTGGGGATTGATTATCTTACAAAGAGGTGGATTATTGATCCATAAAGGATTTTGTGTTAAATTAAACATCATAATTATATGAATATTTCATTTTTTGTTTTTGATTTGTTTGAAAATAGAAGGTCCTCAAGAAATGTAATGCACTGGACCCCATCATTGTTAAATTCGGACCTGTCAGTTCTGTGCTAGAAGTATTGGAACTAGAGAGAGGGGCCAATGAGATTATCAGCCTACTGCAGTGTTTCTCAAACTTTAATCTATGACGACACACTAAGAAATGACTTGAATTGCGCAAAAACATTTTAGTAGTTAATGAACGAAACTTTCATATCAGCATACTGATATTAGTACTCGTCAATCCTTTTTCCTTTCACCATCACTAAAAAGGTTGAGATCTCACAGAATCTAGTGATAAAACCACTAAATTGGCAACTGTGGTGGAAGCAAGACAGACATAATACCCGTACTGGACATGTTCAAGGCTCAAAATACATATTTGCATATTTGGAAAAGAATTATGCAGCACACTTGTGAGATAGTTGCGGCCCACTATAATCCTCAAAAGAAGAAGAAATCAAAGAAGAATCACCCTAGGCTGGCAAGCTTTCGGTAGAGCAAGCTCAACATTCAAGAACAAAAAGATCTCATTAGTCCTGAAAAGAAGGGTCTATAACCAATGCGTCCTCCTGATAGTCATCTATGGAGCTGAAACGTAGAACCTAACCAAAAGATTGGCTCTAAGAACCATGCAACGTGGACAGGAGAGGATCATGCTTGGCATCACATGCTGGGATCACAAGACGGCACAGTATATGAGAGAGAAAACAGGAGTCAGAGATATCATAGAATCCATTAGAAAACTCAAATAGCATGTTGCAAGAATGTCAGACAACCGCAGGACATCGCGGCTCACAACATGCTAAACTCTGGCTGACAGAAAATAAGATGGTGTGACAATTTAGATTGGTTCAGAAGATATTGCTAGAGATCTGGCAAATCTTGAAAGGTCTATGTTCAACGAAGGACGTTAAAAGGCTGATGATCCAGGCGGCACAGGCCCACAGGGATTTTGCCGGTGTCCCAATCCTGCCCTGCCCCCACTAAAACCCTATTTTGGAGAGGAATTAAAAAAAAAAAACAACAAAAAATGCATTTTCCCTACAAAGAGAGAGAGAGAGAGAGAGGGGGAATAAAAAAAAATAATCTCAAGTTTCTACTATGAACGGTTAGGGCTGGGCGAAGTCTGGATACACAGATAAATACATATAAATGTGTGAAAACATGAATAACCTAAACCTTTGGTAGCAGTGATTTAATACAAAAATGCGAACCTCTGAAAACTTCCCAATCCCATAAAAACAGTTGGGGAAATCAAATTGCTGGCTGGCTGGCTAACACCCTCACATACTAGCGGAAAATCCTGCTTGTAGGGCGAGTTTTCAGCTAGTGTTGGTCATGAAGCAGATTGCTTTGGGACAAGAAGTAAAGGCTCTCCTCCCACCCCCAGCCCATAATTTTCTCTTCTTCAAACCTTATTTCTCTTCATTGTAGCAAAATTGTTCTCGCGTGACAACATCTGTTGTTTATATGGAGTGAGGAGGGCAAAATAACCTTGAGAGATGAGCTAAATCAATCTACTTTTTAGTAACATCTCATTGATCGAACACACCTATTACACTTAACATGGAATAGGTATTCCTTTAACGAGGCCATTGGACCTGTCGGCTGGGTCCTAGAATACGCCAACTGCATGCCCCGCAGAGGGGTCGAAAACCTTCCCAACCCAGGGACACCTATTCTTTCACCAAAGTCGCAAGACTCTAGTTAAAGAAAAGTAACCTTTCACCAAAGTCGCATTTTAAACTGATTTCGGCATAAAATGACCCATCAAGGGTTGATAAGCCGCTAAACAAATCAATCAATTTAACGAGGCCAACCTTTCTCAACCAGAGTTTCGCGAGAGGTTGTAAGGAGTTCCACAAAAATGTTATGAATGCGTGAAAAAAAACATTAATCCAGATCATGTTTTATAACGTTTTATTTTAGTGTCAAAAAAAAAAAGTATACAATTTGTATATACAAGCACACATCATAACAATCCTATTTACACAATTTCTAGGGCCTTAAACCTTTGGTGTAATAAACATCATAATTCTTCTTAAAATCATTTACATCTGTTGATAGCACTACATATTCCAGAAATCTATTCCAAAGTCCCACCACTCTATTGCTAAAAAAGAATTTTCTGATATTCAATCTACTTCTATTTGCTTCTATCGTATATGTGTGGCCTTTCAGTCCCATGTACCCCCTTCTAGTAAAAAATACATCAGGGTTTACTACTTCTAAACCACGCATAATCTTAAACATTTCTTAATTTTCTCTAACTTTTATTAGTCAGTGTACGCAAAATTTTATGTTTGCAAATTTTTTTCTTATCAAAAGAGTATGTGCGCATAAATGCTCGTGCAAATGTAAACTTGAAATTGTTTCGAGATAATTTTTGCACAACCTCCCATCCCTAATGCCAAATAAACCAGTATTGGCATGTTTTAATATAATACTTTGTAGAATTCAATCCTACTTGTAACGTATTCAGTTAAGATTTAATTCTATACTTTGAACTACTTTGTTCAGTTTGTTGTTCCATTAAATAAAACAACAATGTCAAGATGTTGAAAATGACCTAAACAGCCGTAACATGTACATCAGAAGGCATACACCAATACACAAGGGTCAGGATGTTGAAAATGGGCTAAACAGCCGTAACATGTACACCAGAAGGCATACACCAATACACAAGGCTACATTCATAAAAAAAAGTTAATTTTAAAATTTTATGGGTTTTTAAAAAAAACTTTGAAGTTTTAGAATTTTAAGATTTTATAACGTCTAGAACACTGAAATTAAAAATATTTTTTCAATATTTTTCATTTTCATAGTTTAAATAGTACATAAATTCTATCATTCAGGATGTTGAAAATGGCCTAAACAGACGTAACATGTACACCAGAAGGCATACACAGGGCAGAACTATGTTCATAAAAATATTAATTTAAAAATTTTAAGGTTTTTTGTGGTTTTTTCAAAAAAATTTAAAGTTTAGAATTTTAATATTTTATAACGTCTAGAAGAGTGTTCACCAATTGGGTTCACACAAACCTAAAGGGCAGGGCTTGAAATTAATGTTGTCCCGTCGTCCTGGGTACAGTAAAAATGTATTCAGTAAATATAGAAATATCTTCCCGTTTGGGATGGAAGTAATTTTTTTTTTTTTCTCGGGATGGTTTACATTTCCTTCGAGACGGTTAAAATTGTTTTTTTGGGGGATGGTTCCATGACGGTAGTGAATAAAGTTTGTCTGGAGCCCTGATAAAGGGTTTGCGGTAAATCTCTTAGGGTTCGTGAAAAAAAAATGGGTTCAGTAAGGTTTAACAGAGAAGCGTGATCAAATTTGTTAATCTTAGATAAAACATTTCGGTTTTGACAAAGATTTCATTTTGTGAACAACGTTGAACCATTTCTGCTCTCCGGAGATTGTTAGGTATTGTTTTTGTTTATATTAACTTTCATTATTAATTTACAGCTATTTTTATGAAATGGTGTAGTTTTTAATAAAGGAAAGTGAAAAGATGTGTACGTATATTATTAGTTAAAACATTAATAACACATTATCAAGTTTAAGGTTTCTTTCTAAGTGTCTCAGTAATATTTGGGGTTCGTATCTTGAAAAAAGGTTGGAGACCATTGGTCTAGAACACTGAAACTGAAAATATTTTTCATTTTCATAGTTTATTGACATCAATGAATATTTCTTATTTTTATACTTATGTGTTCATTTTTGCCTTTAAAAATGGTGCATTTTTGCCGTTCTTTAATTCGGGCCATTTTTGAGACCTTATATTTCAGTGATCTAGAAAAGCTAGAAAGATTCAGATTATAATGTTTTGTAGTGCATTGACATCACTTTGTTCCTTGGCAAACAGAGCACACAAAGTTGGCTACGTTCGGAGTAATGATTACTTTAAAATGGCTTCTCGGAAATACCAATGAAATTTGGAGCCCACTTTGACATCTTTTTTTGAAATATTTCTGCTTTCTAGAGCTAGGCTGATAACATTTTCAAAATCTACATCTAAAGTTGACCCTGAGAACACATTTTCAGTGCTGTATAAGTTCCTGTTGTGGAATGGTTGCTAGTTGAAAATGGAGAAAAAAAGTTTTGGTCGTCGTAGCTTCGAACAAAGTAGTCGTTGTTCTTGGATCCATAGTGGCTGAACGAGTAAAGATATTCAGCTAAGATTGTACAGGACTTCATTTCAAACCCAAATTAACATGTGCGCAGAGTTAGAGCAAAATCTGAGATGGTTGAGTGGGGCACTTTCCCAAAATTGGTCCACTTGACACAGAATGACCCATTTATAACAATAACCCATCAATTCACAGATTATTATTATTATTATTATTGAAGTTGCTGGAAAGTATTATTAATTACATTATTTGTGTTAATTAATTATTTGTGCGCACATTAATTTCCTTTGTGCACTGGTTGCAAAACGTGTGTGTGTGCACACGCCCAGCTTAGCGGGAAGTAGGATCAAGACTCTATCTTTAAAAAACTTTATTTCTTTGTATTAAACCACTTATTTGATAATTAATAACTGCTACCCACAACACTGGTTTATTGCTGGGTTTAGGTTATTCATGTGTTCTCACATTTATATGTATCTATCCTATGTATCCGGACTTTGCCCAGCCCTAACAGTTCATAGTAGAAAATTTGCACACACACTCTCCTCAATGAGTAGGGAAAATATTTTTGTTGTTTTTTGAAAATTCCCCCTCTAAATAGGTTTTTGGAGGGGGGTTCAATATGCAATGTAAGATTATGCTAAATTGGTCACTAATTTGTGCCCGCCTGTTTTCTTGAAAATTCAGACCTTTTTTAGTGATCACAGGCCAACAAAAGGCGAGAGAAGTAACTTATTCATTGATCACTCCTTTTTCCAACTTTTTAATTGATCACCCCCTAACACAGCATATATGAGTGGCAGTGATTCATAATTCCCCTTGGAATCCTAGTTTCGTTATGTTTGCCTTCTAAGTTCTTATATTTTTCAGATTAGTGTACAAAGTTTATGAAAAAGATTAATTTTGTATAAGATAAGCTAAGCTTATCAATATTTTGTTCCATTTTTTTAATTTTTTATATTGAATGTCTTTTTGGTGAGAGGGGACGGGGGAAAAATACTTAGAATGTTCACCAAAATGAACAAATATTTTTTTAAAAACCGACCGTAATTCTTTGTGTATATAACACAAAAATATTTGTACTGAAATCTGAGCTAAAATACAGTTGTCGTGCAATACTCTAATGAATGTGGGAAAGTTTTTTATACATTACTAAAATTAAGCCCATTTGTCGACAGAGAAATATACACAAATTTTGAACATTGAAGCAGAAAAACATGTGAGACTGCCAAACTATAGTGCCAAATTGAGTACCCGTGTTATACAAGATGCTACAATTTTATACCTATTTAGCCCATCTCAAAATCTTCTTGTTATTTGTGTTGTAAACACAGCGTTTCGGCCGTTCCATTCTTCGGCCTTCTTCAGGTGTAAAATCCGAGTGTGATGGGTTAAACAGAAGTTATGTTTAAAGGTGGGGGGGTAGTCCTTATAGCACATGGCCCGGGTGTTTCTGTGTCTTTGTCCTGTCGGTTTTAGATTTGTAAAGAAGTGGAAGCCACATCGGGTTGAAATCCGCACTTGTCTGGCTAATGCATTTAGTCGCCATTTTGATGTGAGCTGCCTCTTTAATTTTTCTCTGCTTCCAACATCGTTCTCTGTCAATAATCTGGACTTCCTCCCAAAAAGACACAGAAACACCCCGGCCATATGCTATAAGGGCTACCCCGCCCCCCTCTTTAAACATAACTTCTGTTTTACACCTGAAGAATGGATCGGTCGAAACGTTGTGTTTACAACACAAATAACAAGGAGTTCAATCATCCGAAGAACCATTTGAATATTAATTACCCTTCTTAAAACTATAGAAAAGAACCATTTGAATATTAATGACCCTTCTCAAAACTATAGAAACTAATGGTTATCATTAAAATTACTTCTTTACATTTCTTTCAAATTATTACTAGGTATCAGGAGAGAGCTATGTTGGAATAGATTACTAAATGTACAATTAGTAATTGGTCAAGGGTTAGCAATATAATGTTTTTGTTTACAATTGGGATAATTTCTCAAATCTTGACCGATTTTGATGAAATTTGACTATAATGTTGACAAAACACCAGGAATTGAAAAATGGTGAGTTACGGTTAATCCGATTGTTTGTTTACATTTTATATGTAAATAATCTATTTACCATTATTTAAACATGAGTTTAGTTGCATTTGAACTCCGACTTTGAATTTCGAGTGTGGAGTGGTCCTTTATTTTAGTTATTTTAAATATTTCATCATATGTCAGTGGGTCGTGAGGTTATTGCATAAAATTAAACCGGGTAGCGATCAAAAGTGTTTGCAGAACCATGGTCTACATTGCTGAATTCCAGCCGCTTGCACAATTCCTATTGGATCACCTTTCCTACCCAGTCATGTCTATTTTTGTACTCCTTCTTAGCTAATTTACTGCATTCACATATATGATTGACGGTTCCATTTCCATCTCTCCGCAGGCAACATTTACTATTTTGCTGTGTCTGCTATTGGTAGAATTCTGTTTCTCGCTTCGAGTGTCCCCTGCGCAACCATAGCTATGCCATTTCATCATCTATTGTTTTTTGTTTGTCTCTTGAAATCTATTATATTATTTTACAATGGTCGATTTTCGGTTGAATCACTTCTTTTTTTGAACTTTTGACTTCAACCTGTGCCTAAAGAACAGTTCCACAAATAGGCTGTTATGTGTCCAAAATTCACATATGGTTTCCCCTTTCGCAAAAAATAAATGTGGGGTCTGCGTTCGCTCTCACCCAATGTTTCGAACATCGAAGCAGAAAAACATGTGATGACTGCCAAACTGTAGTGCCAAATCGAGTACCCGTGTTATACAAGAGGCTTCGGTTTTATACCTATTTTCCACCATATATTGTACTCGTATTATACAAGAAGAAATACGTTAGGTATCTTCCTGCACACTACAGAATACTGATAATTACTTTGTAAGGCCTTGTGTCAGCTCTTTGTAGGGGCACGAGTCCATAGAGGAAATATGGCAGAACATTTATCTGTCTACAATTATAATTAAAAAGATTCTACGTTGGGGTCTACCACTTGTAGGTAGGGACCGGAAATGAACGGAAAAGACAAATACGTTATCAGAAGAGTGCGTTCTTGTTCAAGGTTCAATTAAATAAATGAATAGACAAATGTATATAACATATATAATTTATTCATAAAAAATAACAATGAACAATTGAATAATGATTGGGAAAAATAATGAGTCTTCCATTGAGAGTTATTATGGTATTCATAATGTTTACTGTTCATTAGTTGAAATGAAACAAAAGAAGAAATGTTTGACTGGAATGAAAGAGTCCATTAGAAGTTTTTGTAAATATGTGTATATGCAAGTGTATGCATAGGTGAGTGAGTGTTTGCAAATGTGTGCAAGTCAAATCAGGGACTTACTTGCTGTGGTGAGCATTAGATTTGCCTTGCATGAAGGTGCGTGTGTGAGTCAAATGACCATGCCCTCGGCCTGAGAGGTCGCAACAGACAAAATGTGTCTGTCGTCTGATATATATAGGAAATAGGCAGACTCCCGAAGACAAAATTTAAGGTGCATTTTCATTGGTCAACAAATAGCTGCTGCTGCTGCTGAATTATTTGTTGAGCAATCATCTGTCTGTTTGAACTTTGCACCCTTTTACACACGATGGCGTGAATCTGCGTGAGCTTATTTTAGTGATGATGTTTGGGGATGAGGAAAATGGAGGAACTGACAACTTTTAGATTATAATACATATAAATCTTTGGACATACTGATGTGTCATTAGCTGTTTTTTATGCAGGAGTCTATAATGGCTGAGAAAGTCTAGTCTGGGCCAATTTTGTAGCGTGTTCAATCCTCACTGGGTGCTCCACACATTTGGACTTGTGCCAGTCTAAGTTAAACTTAGTAAATATCAACTAGGCCAGTTTCAACAGAGAGCTACACTTCTGGGCACTTGGCAAGGATTGAGCTCACTAACAACTAGTGCAGTGCCCGTTCCAAAGGTGCATGTTTGGAAGGGGCCGGACTTTATGGTGTTTTGGAGCTGCCTGCCATAATTGTCATGTAAAATAATTTTGAATGAAATACTTGTGTGTGACCATTATTAGTAATTAGCAGTAAGTAACGGTCAATGAAAAATGTATTCTAAAGAGCGGGAGTAAAGGGAGATAATTTATAGAAACTATGAAGAAAGTGATAGTGTTATTGTCACCAGAGGTGAGTCATAAAAATTCAGCATTTTCTGACCCCTGCCAAGGGGACAGGGTGAAGTCGTGTCTGCACTCTTAGGTTTTTGAATATAGATCCTTATTACTTATCTATATTGCTGCAAAAACTGCACTGTCGTTCTCGGTTGACTGAGAGTACATTAGTCTTAGTTTCAAAGCATCTGTCTTGTGTCTTTAAATACCATTGCCACGATGACAAGGTTATTCAAACATTACGATCCCAATTCTTTTCTTTTAATCCGCCAGACATCCACTGGCGCTTGCTTGATACGCCTTTACGGTTACATAACACAAGACAGAAACTAATGTAAATAACAGCCGCGGCATGTAGATATACGTGGGTGTGGTATATAGGAAACTAAACAGGTGTTTTGTTTGAGTTTTCAAGTTCCCAAGAGTATTGAGTATCTAGTGATCTATAGCAGAGGTCTGCAATCTACGGACCATGGTCTCATTTCATCATGTTACATACAAAAGAAAATCGAAAAACGGAGCAACAGTCTCATTTTTGTAGTGGCTAGACAATATTACTAACACTAACCTATGTATTCATATTCGTTTTGGCTAACGTGTCATCTGAATAAATGATATGGAAACCCATCTAATATGAGAAGAGAATGACTTGGCTCCACGAACAGTTTGGGACGGGTTTTTCAGGTCCTAGGTCAGCGTGTCCTGAACGGAAAAAATCTGTAGTCTGTGCACTGGAGTTTTAAGGTGAAGTGCAACGTGCGCACAGCTGACCACACCCTTTAAACTCTGGGTGTGCACGCTATGGTCCACCGTAGTGGCACGGATAGCAGCAGTGTCCTTAGGTCGTAGGTTTGACAGGAGTTTCCTTCTCCTGGCAGATGCCCAAGCTGGCTAATGGAGTCTGCCACCCCTAAGCAGATGCTGTGCTGGCTGTTGAGGTCGGCTGCCCTACAGAGGAGTCACCTGACAGTATGACTACCCGTGCAGATATATCTAATATAAGATAGATAGATAAATGGAGAGAGAGACAGAGAGAATATTACTAACACTAACCTATGTATTCGTATTTGTTTCAGCTAACCTATGCTCACCTTGTATTTGTTTCAGCTGTGTTCATTGTGAGATGAACATGTCATATGAATAAATGCTATGGAAACCTATCTATGAACACTGTGGAGAGGGTTGTAAGGAACTGTTCTCTGCGTGTTGACACTATTACTAACACTAACGTATGTATTTGTTTCAGCTGTGTTCATTGGGAGATGTACATCACATCTGAATAAATTGGTATGGAAACCTATCTTGTTAGTCGTTTAGTACTATAGAAAAGGATTAGTGATAACTTGGCACATATTGGTTTAGATTAGATTAAGTTGTATCAGATTGGATACAGGTCAAGCATGGCATCGTAATCCCACAAAACCAAACCAAACCAATATGTGCCAAGTTATCACTAATGTATTTCTATAGTACTAAACAACTAACAAGATAGGTTTCCATACCATTTATTCGGATGTGATGTACATCTCCCAATGAACACAGCTGAAACAAATACAAGGTGAGACAGGTTAGCTGAAACGAATAGGAATACATAGGTTAGTGTTAGTAATTGTGTGTGTGTGTGTGTGTGTGTGTGTGAATCTATCTTTCTATATTCAGCTGTGTTCATAGCAGGGCTTCAGACTAACATTTTTCACTACCTTCCTGAAAGTAAATGTAAATGGTCCCAAAATCAAAATGTTGTTTCTTTACTTTATCATCTATAGTTGTTAGTTTTGTAGTGTAATAAAAACACCATTAAAATGTTGAGGAAATAAATAACAGTCCAAACCTGGAGTTGACTTTGTTTTTCTACCATTACAAAAACGACATGAACAATCCTCACCAAATTTTTTTTAAAAAAGAAGATATCTTCCCCCGGACGCCTCTGGGATGGAAGTGATATTATTTTTTTTTTTTTTTTTTTTTTTTTTGTAATATAAATCACTTCCGTCCTTTGGAAAATATTTGTTCGTCCCGAACACATTTTTACTGTCCCCGGGACAACATTAATTTCCATACCATTTATTCAGGTGACATGATCATCTCACAATGAACACAGCTGATACAAATACATAGGTTAATGTTAGTAATATTGTCTTGTCAGTAGCAATGATTAATTATCAAATACATTTAATACAAACAAAAATAGTTTTTTTCTTGATCCCAAACGACTCAATGTTTTATAGCTAAAAATGTTTTAACACCACGCATTCCCACTGTTCTATTAATTTACTAGGCTAAATTTGATCCCCAATTTGACAATTTTGTCTCCAGAGCAGGGGGGGGGGTTCCTAGTTCTCATTGATTGATAGTACGTGGATGTTTATGTAGGTATATACTCCTATAATGAAAAACATTAAAGTTATTAAAAAAAACATGCTGTTTCCATAGTCTTGTATGATCATTGCTTCATTTTTTTTGTTTTTTATTTTCCTTGGCCCACAAGACATTTCTAATCTAACCCACCTCACAAAAGTTTGCCAACGCTTGATCTATAGCATAGTAACCGTCAAAAATGATGGGTTTATTTACGTATGGATCAGCATGTCTGCCTATGATCAGAGTATCTGTGCACTCTGCCTGTGATCAAAGTGTTGCTCTCTGGCACTTCTGCCTTGGATCAGAGTGTAGTATCTCTGTGCTCATTGAAAAGTATTAAGCGCAAGTATATGTATGGACACTAGTATGGGCATATGGGAACTCTTTGGTTAAGGGGGGCAGGGGGCTTGATTTTCCCAAAATTTTACACAGATTAAAAACACAAGTACTTATCTACAATAAAAAAAAGTCTTTTTTTTTATCAATCGACAATACAATTAGTACAAATCGCACGACATGCAAATTAAAAGAAGTATTGTTTTCTGCCATTCTTGGCAGAAAAATATCAATTGCCCGACTTTTTCCCACTGTTTTGCCGAAATTTGGTGGGCAGTTGACCACCCTGCACCCCTGGCTCATATACCTATGGAAACTAGACAATATTACTAACACTAACATGTATTTGTTTCAGCTAACCTGTGCTCATCTTATATTTGTTTCAACTGTGTTCATTGTGAGATGAACATGTCATCTGAATAAATGACATGGAAACCTATTTATGAACACAGCATGAATGATTTCTGAGATTGAAACCACACAATGTAGGGAGGGTTGCAATTTGTGATAACTTCCGCTTACCATAAATTGCAGTTTTAAATTTAAATTTACTACTTGATTATGGCTAATGTCTAAGAGATCCAGGAATTTGGGACAATATTGGAAAGTCACTCTAGTTGATATGTGAACAGGCTCAAAGACGGAAAGACAGAACCGAATGAATATACTTCAACTTCGTTAGATATGGTAAATAAAAACAACAGAATAAAACTAGGCAATATTATTAACACTAAACTATGTATTCATATTAGCTAACCTGTGCTCACCTTATATTTGTTTCAGCTGTGTTCATTGTGAGATGAACATGTCATCTGAATAAATGACATGGAAACCTATCTATGAACACAGCTAGGCTTTTGTGTAGGGCAGCAAAATGTATTCAACAAGTCGTTGGATAGTTAAACACTTATTATTATCGACTGTTTGACTAGCCAATACATTTTGCTGGCCAGCACAAAAGCCTAGCTGTGTTCATAGATAGGTTTCAATACCATTTATTCAGAGGACATGTTCATATCACAATGAGCACAGGTTAGCTGAAATGAATACATTGTGTTTTATATGTGGATAAATTATACATTAGTGTGTACCTATCCATCTACTGTATATGTAAAACTTAGATAACTCTTCAAAAAATCTTAAAAGTATAAAGGTCCCCTTACATAAAACGGTTGAAAGAGAAATGGACCAGAGGGTGTTTGTCTCTCACAACCGATATAATATGGTATGCTGAACTACCACAGTAACAATTGGTTGTTTATTAGGACCGTTAACTCCGAGATACCTGATTTGGTGGGTCAAACCAAAGAATTCTTAAAAGCATTATATATTTTCAGTAATTAGTTGCCCAGGAACCTGTATAACAATTTTCATTCCAATCGGTTCAGCAGTTCCAAAGTTCAATATTTTTTGCATGTTGACATATGGTTATTTACATATAAAATGTAAACAAACAATCGGATTAACCGTAACTCACCATTTTTCAATTCCTGGTGTTTTGTCAACATTATAGTCAAATTTCATCAAAATCGGTCAAGATTTGAGAAATTATCCCAATTGTAAACAAAAACAATGTTTTTGCTTTGTAAAAAAAAAAAATAATCAGATCGGTCATAACTCACCAACCGCCCAGGTAAAATCACTCCACAAGACTACATCATTTCCCAGGGCTCCAGACTAACTTTTTTCACTCCCGTCCCGAAGGAAATGTAAACGGTCCCAAAATCAAAATGTTGTTTCTTTACTTTGTTATCATCTATAGTTGTTAGTAGCATAATAAAAACACCATTAAAATGTTGAGGAAATAAATAATTGTCAAACTCCAGGCCAAACCTGGAGTTGACTGTTTTTCTATCGTAACAAACAAAACGACAGGAACAATCCTCGTCAAATTTTTTTTAAAACGTTTGTCCTGAACACATTTTTACCGTCGACAGGATGCCGATAATTTCAAGCCCTGGGTGTGCCACTCCCCTGTCGTCCCATTTTGGCTTCTATTTATTTCTGTATTTAGTGACATGTCAAGAAACACCACCACATCACATCACATGAGGGTATCATGCGACTTTTTATCTGAGCAAGATTGATTATATTTCAATTTTTAAATTCCTTCCTCTAATATTGTTAATTAACCTCTATTTCCATATTCGTGATATTCCAAAGGATCCATAATTTAGCCTCAACAGAACCAAACAATTTCATTTCTTTATACTTATATCGACTTCTGCATGCTTTAATCAGCTGATCTATTGATAGTCACATTTAAACTTATCTATCTTATCTGTTTGTCTGTCTATCCATCTAACTATCTATTTATTTATTGGCCCCTTTTCCCATCCAAAGGTCTCATTATCGCTACATATGGAGCTAGAGGGCTGAAAATTTAAACATTTACTCCTTGTCATTTCTACAAAAAAATGTAGAAAATTCTCCCCCAAATGTTTTTAGGCTTCAATTTGCAATGTAAGTTTATTCTAAATTGGCTCCTTAGTTTGTGTCCGGCAGCATTCATGCTTGTTTTTTTGAAAATTCAGACTTTTTTTTTAGTCATCACTGCCCAACAAAAGGCGAGAGAAGTAACTTATTCTTTGATCACCCCTTTTTTTCCCAATTTTTTAATTGATCACCCCTATGCTGCCAAAAGACTTTGGTCACATGAGGGTTTCTATTGAGAGACTAACCAGACCAGTCATTCTTTATTTTTTTATCCATGCTGCTTGCTTAATAGCCATAGTGTAAAAACAATCGAAGCATTAAAGAAAACGTAATATACTTGAAATAGGCATTTTTTGACAGCAGCAGTTAATTGCGTCATTAAGCCAACTTCAGTGTTTTGGGGCTGGGTTTAAATGGTAGTTAAATTTGGTATGTACGATATCTGAACAAAGATTATTTCAAAAAATATTGATATTCTCGGATGTGACCGTCTTTTCATTTAGGCTGTTCCATGCGTTTGCCACTCTTGCCGAGAGGAAATTTGTTCTAACACCAGTGGAGGTCTGAATTTGTAGTTTATGGCTGTGTCCTCTGGTTTTACTGCAGATAGATGAAGTCAGCATTTTCCTATCAGGGCATTTTGTGCAATGAACGTCAGTATCCACTCTATGTATGTTGTTCCGGATTCTATAGACCTCTAGCACGTTTTCTTCTGTATTTAAATTAAGTTGTTTTAATTTTTCAGTGTAAGATATAGCTCCCAATCTCGGAACACTCTTGGTGGCTCTCCTCTGAACTCTTTCTATGGCATCTGAGTATAAAAATAAATAATAAATGAAATTCAGACATCTAATAAAGATTCAAGATAATAATAGTGCGTATTATTATCTTGAATCTTTATTAGATGAAGCATTGGCAACCATTATTCATTTTTGAATAGTATTTCTTTCATCTTAATTAGAACCTGCCAATCAAAACTTTCACCAAAACTGTCAACATAGGTTTCTCCAGTTTTCAAGTTGGTCTGGCTATCACACTTACTGGCTGCACCAATGGAGCTAGAGGGCTGAACATTTAAACATTTACTCCTTATTATGTCTAGAAAAAATGTTTTTTTTATTGTTTTTTGAAAATCCCCCCACCCCCATGATAGGTTTTTAGTGGGGGTTCAATTTGCAATGTAAGTTGATGCCAAACTGATCCCTTTGTTTGTGTCTAGCAGCATTCATGCTTGTTTTTTTTTAAAATTAAGACTTTTTTTTAGTCATCACTGTCCAACAAAAGGCGAGGGACGTAACTTATCCATTGATCACAATTTTTCCAATTTTTAATTGATCACCCTCAACATGGCATGCTGCCAAAAGAAATTATTCATGTGACTGTTTCTATTGAGTGACTAACCAGACCTGTTTTATTAAGTGATGCAATGGTTAGCAAGCTAACCTAGCAAACCATTATTACTGTAGCGAGTCTGATCCTCACTGGGGGACCCCACACATGTAGCCTTTTGCCAAACTAAAATAAGCTTAGTAAATACTAAAGTATACTAATCATTGTCATCAGATTTTTAGCGTCCGTCGTTGAACATAGACCTTCCCCAAGATTCGTCAGACCTCTCGATCATGGGTGTCGCGGAGCCAGTACTTGTCTAGTTTGTCACGTCATCTTATTTATTGCCATCCACAGTTTCGCATATTTGGTATCTAAACAAATCATATGTGAAAGCATTGACTAGACCTCCCTCAAGGAGTAAGACTAACATTAGGATTTAAAAAAGAAAATAGGCAAAATGAAATAGAGCCAGGAAAGGCTTATATATAGCATGAATAGATGCTACTAGTGCTCCATTATATATGACCTTGTGTCACACAAAGCTAAGTTTTATCAATGCTTGTTTCTGTAATGTTAATGTTTACAGATGTTTATGTAGCTTTTTGGTTTGACCGGGCCATTATTGTGTTAATATCTAATCAATACGTTGTATAATTATACTTTTTGGAGCCTGTGTATGAGTGGTTGGAGTGTGACATGGCCAGAAGATGGTAGCTAGTTTCTGGCTTTAAAATGGCTAGATTTTTCAATGATTTGCTTTAAAAATGGCTAAAATTCGCAATTTTTCAATGATTCGCTTTAAAATTGTCTAGATTTCATTTCCAGATAACTATAGCTAAAAATGTTTATATATGAATGGCTTGGCTTCGCAAACAAAGATTTGTGAAGGGTTTTCCAAAGCAGTAGGGTTTGTGTACAGAGTAACCCTCCAGCCTGAGCAGTGAAATATATGCTCCAAAAACTCACGCAAAACTCCAAAAGGTATAATTATACCACATATTGATATTAACACAATAATGAAAATAAAAGCCATCAATTTGTACTAACTCTAAGATACCATTCTTCAAATGGTTGTTCTCGCTCTCTATTCTTCAAGCCAATCATTGTATATTCTAACCACTTTTAGTCATTTAAAATGGCTACTGTCTGATAGCCCCGTCAAACCAAAGATTGTCGCTATATGTATTTCATCTTAGCAATTTAGAATATGTAATTCATATTTTTTAATACAGAAAAAAGACAGAT
>VCCN01006665.1:891597-903576 GCA_006491835.1 Architeuthis dux
CGACCAGTCTTGGCTGTGGAGTTACACAAACTGACTGGATTCACCGACATGAACTTCCAGTCGACTGTCTATACAAGCATGGGGAGTAAATCTAAAAATAGTACAAGCTACTTCTGTTGTCTAGCGGGTTGTAACAGACTGGTCACCTAGCAAGAAGAGATGACAATAGATGGAGCAAAAGACTAACCGATTGGTGCCCATGGGACAGTAAAGGCATTAGGAAAAGACCAGACACTAGATGGAGGAATGAGCTAGAAAAGTTTGCCGGTAAGACATGGCAGAGGTTAGCACAATCAACGTCATCATGGAAGGAGATGGGAAAGGCGTTTGTCCAGCAGTGAACTCATGACAGATGAGGATGATCTTGCTTGTGGTAGAGTTAGTTTTATATGTATTTATAGATATTTCGGATACATTTCTTAATATATAGTGAGTTCAAAAAGTATCTGATACATTTCAAAAAGTTCATTTTAACATCCTTATACGTCTTCAAAATTTACAGAATTTGGACCAAAGATTTCTGATTTTTGTACATAACTTTTCAATGTTCAATCTTGTTTCAATATTTAAACAGAAAAATCAAAGAAGCAGCTCACATCAAAATGTCGACTAAATACATTAGCCAGACAAGTGTGGATTTCAACCCGATGTGGCTTCCACTTCTCAACAGACTTAAACCCGACAAGACAAATACACCGAAACACCTGGGCCCTTTAAACATAACTTCTGTTTGACCTATCACACTTGGATTTTACACCTGAAAAAAACCGAAGAATGGATTGGTCAAAACGTTGTGTTTACATCACAAACAACAAGGAGTTCAATTGTCCGAATAACTATTTGAATGTTAATGACCCTTCTCAAAACTATAAGTTTATTTCAATATCCTTATACACCTTCAAAATTTACAGAATTTGGACCAAAGATTTCTGATTTTTGTACATAACTTTTCATGGTTCAATTTTTTTCCTTTAAGTATTTTTTAATTTTTGCTCCAAATTCTGTCAATTTTGAAGGATGTTAAAATGAACTTTTTTAAATGAAGTCGGACACTTTTTGCAATCACTGTATGTAGAGTATCTATGGATATGTATTTTTATATTTATACTATTAGCAGGATCAGTTCATATCAGGTGACTTTATCCTTAACAAGCCTGGCTGCTGCAGGGTCAAACTCCACTCCGACTTCTATTCCGACTGAAGATGATTACTGCAACTTTTTTGTATATATAATAAATAATTATAAAAAAAACTTTTTTGGTATAAATGTATTTATTTATTAGAATGAAATAAGCCCTCGCGTATTTGTAAGATAAATTTTGTAGATATGTGAGACATGTCAATTTAGCTCAGACTACCAATTGTTGTGATATAGTGCAACTGGAGGTCATTTCCGGGCTAACACCTGGGCGGAAGTGGAAGTGACTCAGGTGACTTCAGGAAAAATGCACATTTGTGGGTGTGCAAAAACAGGATGTTGAAACCGGAAATAACACACCAACGTGGGAGTATCGAAGCCCATAAGAAGAGAGACAAACAGGCCTCCAGCTCAGAACAGAGACTCAGAAGCAGATACAAGCAGAGAGAGGCAGACAGCCGTTGGGCCTGTAAGGCAGAGGGCTAGGTCACCTGTTGGGAATGGTCTCTTGGCTCCCCTTAACTCTCTCCCGCTCTTCGTTCTCTGCCATTAAAAATATATCCAGATATTTTTCTAAACAAGTTTCGAGTCTTCCTTTTTCTCTGCGAACCAAGAGAGTTGGTCATGGTTTCAAATCATGGTACGGAATGTTAATTTTTACTCTCCTAAATTTGGTGAGGATTGTTCTTGTTATGGTAGACACAAATTACTTAATGCAATGTTAATGGAATCACAAGACTGTATGGGATTCTACCATTGTATCATTTGAAACATTTAAATTTTATTTTATTATGAGCCGAGAGACTAACTGTTTTTATTAACATTATATAATAATAATAAATGTTTATAGTGTGGATGTGAGGGAATCCGACAGACAAAACAGTCTCAGCCACTACATATGAGATGGATGACAGCCACAGCACACATATCCAGAATCACTAACTGCAGGTCACACGGATAAGTGCAGGACTTCTGCCATGTTCAACTTTCTTCTGAAGACGTCGCTCGCTGCGACGAAATGCATAAAGATTTATCCTTGTGATAATAAACATGTTCGAGATGTAACAAGCTTTTCTCACTCTTTTTCCTTTTCCACATTGTCTAACCATACCCATCATAATAATAAATGCATTTATAGAAAGCACCCTTTCTCGGGAACCTCGATACTTAAGTCCCCACTGGACAAAAGCACTTGAAAACAAGTGCAATCAATTGCAATAAAAAAATAAGGCCTATTAAAAAAACAGCTCAGCTCAGCCAAAACATCGGGCTTGTAACGGATACATATCACATATGTCATTGAGTGAAATCATTGACACTCATATTTTCCACAGAACACCCAAGTTCAGATTTTCCTGAGCCAAATTTCAGATAACTGACTCACATAACATGAAAATATACCACTTGAATTGTAATTCGATACACATTGCAGACTAAATGTCTAGGAAAGACTTGTACCTTGTCTATCCATTTTTACTTTAAGAAGTTGACAAGAACCACACTGAAAAGCTAACATTTACACCAGCCTAAGACCTTCCACTTACCTTCTCCTATAAGAAGGCTAACTCATTTCTACCAGTGTCCAATCTTGGTTCTGTCGCCAGCAGAACTAGTGTCAGTTCAGCATTTACCAAAGAGATGTGCACCTCTCTTCTTCAATTACATACTTTTCTATTAAGAAAGTAGTCAACCAAACTTTAAAAGCATTCTTCTTCTTCTCTAGCTTATGTGAATACAGCAGCCAAACCTTAATACTATTACTGCTACTACTACTCATTTGTTTATATTGTGAACTTTGCATCCCGAACTCAGTCAGATATTCTTTTAATAATAATATAATAACTTCCTCTTATTATAGGCTTCTTTTAACTTCCTCTTATTATAGGCTTCTTTTAACTTCCTCTTATTATAGGCTTACAGGTTGAAAGGATTAATGAAAGAAAAAAAACAAAAAACACTAAGAAAAATTGATCCTCATTCATCTTACACTACAATATGTGTCATGTCAGAATATGAAATAATGGTACATATACAATAGTGGGGTCCAAAGATTTAAGACAAAAAAGTTATTCCCCTTGAATACACAGACATAGACAAAATGAATCCCTTACGTAAAGATTTTTTTGATCGCACAAGACAAGGTTAGAAATCAAAAAAGAGAAAGATTAAAGTGTGTATCAAGTAAAAACAAAATTCATATAGCTCATTGCAAATAAATTTCCTTTTAATTAAGATTATTACAAAGATAAAAACTAAGTAAATTTGTGGCTTAAACATCATTTTAAAATGAAAATCATAACCGACACTGTTTGTTCCGTTTTGTGTCACGTGACTGATCACCCTAAAATTATTTTAATACATACAAAACAATTAAATAACAATGATTTGATACAAAGTTATTTTATAATTTATTTTAATAGTTTATTTTAATACAACAATAAATATAACTAGCAACATACTATTCAAACAAAAACTTTATCTATCTATGTAATATCTTTTTTAAATAATACAGTTTTTATTTTATTTTAATTATTTTAATTTTAAAAAGCTTTCTCTTTGGAATAGTCTGAATTAAAATGAAATTTATTTGCGATGAGCTATATGAAGTTCTTTTTTAGTTTTTTTTTTACTTGATACGCACTTTCATCTTTCGCTTTTTTGTTGTTTTCTAACCTCATCATTTTGTCTATGTCCGTGTATTCAAGGGGAATAACTATTTTGTCTTAAATCTTTGGACCCAAGTATTGTATGTGTACTGAAATAATTAACTTAAATTGCTGTCAGTTTGGATAGAAGGGAAATTCTGATGACCCACTAAGTTTGAAATTGGAGATACCAAAATAGAAAATTCCAAAATAAAAAATAAAATCACTTTCCTCTCTGGGAGGAAATCTGGATTATTGACAGAGAATGCTGTTGGAAACAGAGAAAAATCAAAGAAGCAGCACATATCAACATGTTGACTGAATGTATTAGTCAGATTTGAGAAGGGTCATTAACATTCAAATAGTTTTTTCGGACGATTGTTTGTGTTGTTAACACAACGTTCCTTACATGAGACGAGTAGCAGAAAGAATACAAAGGATTTGTTCTCGCCATAACATCAAGGTTTAGTTTCGGTAACTCACACACACTTCGAAACTTATTGTCCTGAGTGGATCCAAATAATTGTATTATGTCATCCCCTGTAAATGTGGAAAAATTTATACTAAGCCGTAATCAAGGGCGAGATTGAAAAATCTGGAAGGAGAAAGGTGATCATTTTCCTCTCTGGGAGGAAGTCCAGATTATTGACAGGGAATGCTGATGGAAACAGAGAAAAAACAAAGAGGCAGCACATATCAACATGTCGACTGAATGTATTAGTCGGACAAGTGCGGGGTTCAACCCGATGTGGCTTCCACTACTCAACAGGGACAAGGTACGGAAGTCCAAACCCGACAAGGCAAGGATAAAGAAACACCCGGATCCTACATTATAAGCGTTGCCTCCTTTGGAGTTAAAAACTTGTTTACCCTATCACATTCAGATATTACACCTGAAGAAGGCTGAAGAATGGATCGGCCGAAACATCGTGTTTACAACACAAACAACAAGAAGGTGTTCAATCATCCAAAGAACTATTTTAAAGTATAATTAATCATATTCTGAAGAGTAAAAAAAAGGCAGACAACAATCATGATTTGATTATACAAAAATTTCAGTTTTTACATTCTGTTAAGAGCATAAAAACTATTATCAAAGCTACGCAATCACAATCTTAAATTCATGGACAGTGGAACTCTTCAGTGAATAGAATGTGAATCGAATACAAAAAAAAAAGAAGATATTTTACCAAATGGTCAAAGGGAGATAATTTCAATCCGAAGTTATTTCCCTCGATATTGATATTCAATTTTTTATATGAATTTAAAGGTTAAAACATCATTTTACTTAACACTCAGTGTTCTTGGCATCAAATTTCATATCGTTGCTTGAGAATCAAAGTCCTACATAACAAGAGTCAGATATTTGAATTCATAAACAAGTTCTACAAATGTAGTAGATAGTTTAACATATAAAAAAAAAGATACAATGAAGGATTATATATTGTAATACATTATATGAGAAAGAAACGATAAAAAGCTAATTACGTTTGTAACAGCCACATTTTCTGTGTGCACCCAAGAGCGTATATTAAACGTTTCCTCTCAGAAACATCGTTTGTTTCCAAAAAAGCTCTGTAGACTAAGAACCAGTCATCTTTGTTACCAAATTTGAGTGCAGTACAAAACACAGTCGACATTACATCATCATTCTTCAATCTGGAAAAAATGGATGCAAACAATATTTTTACAATTAAAAAAAGACTGAAAATAATGGAACACTTCATTAAAAATAATGGAACACTTCTGTGAATCGAAAACAAAATCTAAAATAAAATTTACCTAATATTCAAAGGGAGATAATTTCAATCGGAAGTTATTTCCCTTGATATTGACATCCAATTTTTTATATGAATTTAAAGGTTAAAACATCATTTTAATGTTTTTCTCTTTACAATTAGTTTAATATATTGCAGTTACGGCCAAATTGTGTTGGATACAATGGTTCTTGTACGATCACTGAAGTTAAGCAACATCAAGCCTGGACAGTTGCTCAATGTGTTCCACTCCTGTGTATACTGTCCTCCTTCCCTCATACAATGGGAAACTTATCTAACAAGGGAGGCAACTCAAGGTAAGCCATGATTGGCTAACATCCCTGTAGTGTAGCACATATCAGTTACAAGGAAAGGGAAATAACTATCTGGAATTATCTCCCTTGCATGCCATCCTACTGGAAGTAAGGTTTGGTCAAAGTTTGGTATCTCTCATGCACAGAGATTATCTTCTTCTTCATCTCCGCGTGCGAGCTCGTGTCAACATTGTTCTCTCTCCGTGTCCTTTTTCTTCGAGTCTTACCTGTTTTGATTGCGAGCTACAATCGTTTCACGCAAAGTCACTCACGAGCTGAGTGACGCTACAATCCCAGCACCACAATTGATATGCAAATCAATCACCAGGGCATTGGCAAGTGCCATCTACCATGAAGCCTTCATTAACTCCTAACAGTCGATTATCATTGTTCACATTAACCATAATGTTTTGTTTTTCTTTTTTTAAAGTGCATTCTGTCCTGTGATTAGATAAACAACATTTTAACAAAAAGGAATGAACAAATGCAAAGGATACAATAGATAAAGAGTTCAAATGATGACGGCCAATCGTCCTTCTTGGACAGTTCTCAACAAGTCAAAACTCGAGGCACCACTCTTTTCTGAGTGCATTTGCAATCATCTTTTCTCCAGGAATCCACTGAACTTTGGCTATTTCCTTCTTATGCAACATTTCCTTGATTGAGCCAGCATCAATAAGCAAACGTTTATCGTCCACTGATTTTGTTGAATAAATTGCATCCACAACTGATTTGTTATCAACAAGAGCTTCTATGGGATTGTTTGCATGATCTGTGCTGTTCAGTTCCATAATGATCTGCCTCAGGCAAACAGCATGATCGAATGCTGTTGACAGACTCAACATCTCAGCAGCTAGTGTGGATCTCACAACACGCTTTATGTTTGAACTTGACCATGCAATAGCAATGCTTCTTTTGTTCTGTCCAGCCAATAAAATGAAATGCCCTCCAACACTAGAAACACCATCACTCATATTTGCATGTGCAACATCAGAGAATACAACAATCCTCCAGTTTTTGCATGGTTCAAGATTTGCAAAAAAACATGATGAATGACCTGTGCTGTTTGAGTACATCTTTGTTTGCTTTTACCAAATCAGAAACATGGCCATCTTTAAATTTCAAACTCAATACAATGACCTCAAACTCAAGATCTGGACGAGTTCCTTGAGCTACCCAATTACACTGGCCCACAAGGCTACGCAATTGCTTCTGTTCCTCTGTTGTAAGTGAACTATTCTCCTCCTTTGCTCTTTCATGATCGATTTGTGTTCCATCTATGTTATTGACATATTTTCCAATCTGACCACTTTACTGTTTTGATTGATTTTAAAGCCAATGTATTCAATATAGATTTACAAATTGACATTGTATCCTTGATCCAATGTGGCCTCTTTACTGTTTTGATTGATTTTAAAGCCAATGCATTCAATATAGATTTACAAATTAATTGACATAGTATCCTTGATCCAATGTGGCCTCTTTAATTACTGTTTTGATTGATTTTAAAGCCAATGTATTCAATATAGATTTACAAATTAATTGACATATTATCCTGCATGGATTTAATTCTAGTTAGACGTTGGTAAGTTCTCAGCTACAAAGGCATTAGATACTTTCTAAGTAAAGAACGGTACCTATTTTTTAAAAATGTAAACATGGTGGATACTTACGGACTTAATTCATATTTTATTCTTGCTTCTTTCCACTCTTGATAAAAGCTGTTCACTAAACGGATGCAATCTGGGAGGCCAAACTTACAAGCGATCTTAAAAACTATCCTCTGCAGGAGGCTGGAAAATAAAAATATACTGTCTTTAACATTGATTCTGAATGCGAGATGCACGCCCCACAAGGTGGCAATTTGGAATTTAAGTGTGAAGAACGAAAAGCATTCCCTGGCTCAAAACTGAGTCGTGTTAAAGCTTGACTGATTAATTCTTATTAAACAATAATATTAATTCCTAATTATACAATAATATTAATTACTCATTTTACTACAGGTTCCATATGTTGTATAAGCAGGGGAAAGAAAGAAGGCTGGAACTCAGTGTGTACCATGATGCATCCGTGTGATGCACAGCCAAGATACCGTTGTGGAAACTCTGGTACTTGGCGAGACTGCAGTCGTTGGTCACAGCTGAAAATGGAAAGGTGGGTCATCTCGAAAGACAACGAGGCAATGCAAAAAATAGGTGTTTTAGTAATTTGATTTATTTGCAGTTTTAGACACAAAGCGAATTACTATTTCCTACATCTACTCCTTGCACCCCCCCCATCCTATCTTCGGCCACCTCTCTTCATCGAGCCGTGGTCAACTCGCACTGATGGTAGTAGTCACCTGCCTGGTCCTAGACATTCCAGGTCTGCTCTGTCCGGCTTCCCTCTGCTGACTGATTTCCCCCCCAAAACTGCCCCTTTCCTCTGCTCAGCCAATCCACCCATTGCCCAAAGCTATGCTCATCCCTTGGTGACCTACTTTCCGGGGAAGACCTTTTTATGCCAAATCTTTCCGAGACACTTGTTCTCTATACTAACATGCAAAACGCTTTATCTCTTACATAACCTTCACTCTGCTACAGGTGCTTATAAAAATATCATATATATTTTTATTCTATTACATACACCACTGTCGGAGAGAGATAATGAGAGATGATGCAGGGCACACAGTCCGGGGCTAACAGGGAAAACTGTCTGGACTTTATGCTTTTTCGGCTTGGCTCTGTCTCTTTTCGACCACACCGTCCATTCCTTTTATGGCTTCAACACGCCCAGCCTGGTGTATTATTTCCGGATTTTGTCACCAGAGCCTCTGGGGTTCTGTCAACATCCTGTTTTACTTTGACCCATACACCGGCTGTGTTTGAATCCAATACTATGTCGTTTGGAGTTCTTGCTGTTAGGCCCTTGCTGAAACACCTGCAACTTTAGTCAATATCCTGTTTTCGGACACCCATGCATATGGGGTCCCCAGGGCGCCTTCCACTTCCGCCCAGGTGTTGGCCCGGAAATGCCAGTATATCATAACACTGATCACGAAAACAGGCCTGAATTTTCAAAAAACAAGCAGGCACAATCTAGTGACCAATTTAGCATAAACTTACATTGCATATTGAACCCCCACTAAAATCCTATCTAGGGGGGGGGGGTTAAAAAAAGGATTTTCACTATTCATTGAGGGGTGTGTGTGTGTGTGTGTGCAAAAAGGGACCGATTTAGAATAAACTTACATTGCAAATTGAAGCCCCCACACAAACTTTTTCTAGACATATGGAATAAATGTTTAAATTTGCAGTCACTAGCTCCATCGGTGTGGCCTCTACGCACAATACATCCAGCCAGACCAACTTGAAAACTGAAGAAACCTATGTTGACAGTTTTGGTTGATGGTTTCTAATAGTAACTAGCATTCCAAGGGAAATTATGAATCACCGCCACCCATATATGCTTCGTTTTACCTCATAAATTAAGTGGTGATAGTAAAGTAAGTATCAGTAAGGTTTGAACTATAAATTCATAAGAAAAACAAGCATGAATGTGGCCAGACTAAGGGCTCAATTTAGCATAAACTTACATTGCAAATTGAACCCCCCACTAAAATCCTATTATGGATTTTTTCAACAAAAAAAATCTAGTGACCAATTTAGCATAAACTTACATTGCATATTGAACCCACACCCTCTAAAAACCGATTTGGGGGTGAATTTAAAAAAAAAAAAAAAAAAAAAAAAAAAAAAAAAATTACTACTCATTGAGGGGAGTGTGTGTGCAAAATTTCAAGTTTCTACTATGAACGATAAGGGCTGGGTGAAGTCCAGATACATAGATAGATACATAGATACATATGTGTCAGAAAACATTAATAACTTAAACTCAGCAATAAACCAGTGTTGTGGGTAGTGTTGATTAATTAAATCATTTTTCTTTTTATTGTAAAGGGGACATGGAATTCTTTGAGGAGAGACATGGAGTAAAAAGTTAGGAACATAAACCCAGCAACAGTGATTAAACCGGTCTGTTGTAGGTAGCAGTGATTAACAGATATAAATAAAAAAACAAAACAAATGAGAATGCTGCTGGACACAAAATAAGGAACCAATTTGGCATGAACTTCCTTTGTAAATTGAACCCCCCCACTAAAAACCTTTTTAGGAGGGGATTTTTCCCTACTCATTGAGGGGAGTGTATGTGCAAAATTTCAAGTTTCTACTATGAATGGGTGGGCTAAGTCCGGATACATATAAATGTCAGAACACATGAATAACAAACCCAGCAACAGTGATTAAACGGTCTGTTGTAGGTAGCAGTGATTAACAGATATAAATTAAAAAAAAATAAGAATGCTGCTTGATACAAACTAAGGGACCAATTTGGCAGAAGTCCGGATACATAGATACATATAAATGTCAAAACACATGAGTAACCTAAACTCAGCAACATTGATTAAACCGGTCTGTTGTGGGTAGTGGTGATTAACAACATCTTGTATAAAAAATTCGGACAGAAATTAAATACTCTTTTTCATTATTTCTGTTCATTACATCTTGTTACTTCTTTTTCATACAAAATGCACACAATACATTTAATTATTTTTATCATTTTTAATACTGAATCGCACAAAGAATGCACCTCATACAGCAGTGTCATTTTTGCATGCAGTTTTATGATAAAAGGAGCTAATATAATAATGGTATTTTCTGTCTTAGATTAGACAAAAACAGAAAATTGTATTGAAAGAAAATGAAGAAAAATTAAGTTTTCACAAACTTACGTGTTGTTCCTGTCTTTCACATATGCAAAGGGTTTTTTAATAATATGTTGCATGTATCCCTGAAAATGCACCAAAAGATATATATATATATGTATATACGGTATCACCTATAAGTAAGTACACCCCTACCACTTTTTTATAGAGACTTCATCTTCTAAACCAAACATACCAGGATTTTATTATTTCTAGTGGAACATTACACAATCAAAATGGATATTATCAGGTATTATTTAGGACCAAATTGAAAATAATTTTCAATATTTTTCATTTTCAAAGTTTATTGTTCTTGATAAACACACTTTATATTCTTTATATATTATATACAATTTGTATTCTTAATTTTCTTCTGAAGACGTCGCTCACAGTGATGAAATGCATAAAGATTTATCTTCATGATAATAAACATGTTTGAGATGTAACACGCTTTTCTCATTCTTTTCCACATTGTCTAACCATATCTACCATTCTGTCGGATTCCCTCACATCCATACAACCAACACACATATATATATGAAATTAATAGAAAGATACAAAATATTATGATAAATTCTATATATTACCTCAAAGCATCCGTAATCAGCTTTCTCATATAACATAGATTTTACATACATGACTCGTTTATATGCTGTCACCATTGGAACGTTTTCGCGTTCGTCTTGAAGATAGTTGAGAACCTCCAATGGAATATCATCATCCAGCATCTCAGCCCTACAAGACATTCAAAAGTGTGCAGCTATTACAAATAACACAGTGCAACCTTTTTGTACATCTTTTGGAAAACTGACTGGGAGGGAATGGGAATAAACATAGATGGAGAATACTTAAGCAACTTAAGATTTGCCAATGACATTTCTATGACGTAGGAAACATCCGAAGAATTAAAAAACATGTTAACCGATCTAAATAGGGAAAGTAAAAAAGTAGGCTTAAAGATGAACAGAACAAAGACTAAAGTAATGTTCAACGATAAAGTCCCCAAAAAGGTCATAAAGATAGAAGGTGAGATTCTAGAAGAGGTCGATGAATACATCTACTTAGGCCAGGTAATAAAGCTAGAGTCTGACTGTGAAATAGAACGCTGCATGACAATAGGTTGGAAAGCATTTGGTATGAGACATCCTGAAGAGCATCTTGCCAATGTGCCTAAAGCATAAAGTATACAACGGCTGCATAATACCAGCCATGACTTATGGATGCAAAACATGGAAATTAATCAAACGACCAGAAAACCAACTCAGAATAGCACAGAGAGCCATTATTCAAGAATAATCCAGAGAGTGAAACCAGTTGTACATCTCGTTGTAGAGCAATAAAAAAAAAAATATCATTTATATTACTGCTCTACCCCAGGTAT
>VCCN01006667.1:284915-299764 GCA_006491835.1 Architeuthis dux
TAGGTATTCCTTCAAAAAGTTGTGATTACAGCCATACATCTCTTTAATTCTGAACTTTTACTTGTTTCAATATGACTTGATAGTCTGTGAATACACTCCATCTGATTGGTTCACAAAATTCACTGAATGATTAATTTGTATTGAAGTCTGATGCCTTGAACATTTCAAGGGATCACTTAAACATCCTCCCACCCTCCCCCCCCCCCAAGCCAGTCTAGGGGAGAGGATATTCATGTGATCCCAGGGGCTACCTGTTTTTTCACCAAAGTCGCAAGACTCTATTTTAAAAAGAAAATAACCTTTCACCAAAGTCGCAAGACTCTAGTTAAAAAAGTAACCTTTGAAACTATACTCAAAGATATAAAAAAACAGATTCAATATACATACCTTGACATACCTAAATGACCCACCAAGGGTTGATGTGCCGTTAAACAAAACAATTAAGTGGGTCTGGCTACTAATCTATGTATGTATCATACACATACAGGTCGCAATGATGGAGCTAGAGGGCTGAAGATTTAGACATTTACTCCTTATGTCTAGAAAAACTTTTTCTTTTGTTTTTTGAAAATTCCTCTCCTAAATAAGTCTTTAGTGGGGTGTTCAATTTACAATGTAAGTTTATACTAAATTGGTCCCTTAGTTTGTGTCCCACAGCATTGATACAAGGTTTTTTTTTTTAAATTTGGACTTTTTTAATGATCCCTGTGCAACAAAAGCAGTGTTGCCAACTAAAAAAATATTTTCGCACTAGTTTGACTACCAAAAAGCACTAAATTTTTGAAAATAGGCAACAAAGGCCAAAAATGTCCAAAAACCACCAAAAAGACACTATAAATGGTAAAAAATAGCCAGAAAATGGCCAAAATGTATAGCCAGAAATGTGCTAATTTAACGCTTTTTGCACTGTCTATCTATCCATGAAATGCGCTAGAAGGCGTGAGAAGTAATTTTTCCAAATTTTTTAATTGATCACCCCCAACATGCCAAAAGACATTGGTTACATGACAGTTTCTATTGAGATTGTTAAAAAAAAAGAAAAAAGGTTTGTTTTTTTTTTGAAAATTCATACTTTCTTTGTGATCACTACTTGACAAAAGGCGAGAAGTAAATTATTCATTGGTCACCCCATTTTTAACAAATTTTTAATTGATCACCCCCAACACAGCAAAAATACATTTTCTATTGAGTGACTAACCAGTGTTGTTAATTTGTATCTTTACCGAACCCCAAAAAACAAAAATCTAATCTCTGCTTTTGTTTCTTTGTCTTTGCAGTGGTGAATGGGACTGGGAGTCCTCTACCATCGTTTATTTGTCCAAAACAGACCGTTGTCCGCACGATGGATAGCCAGATGACCAGTTATATGAGTGCTATTCAAGAGGAGGACAACATGGAACCTCTTGACCTCAGTGTGCACTCGAGCAAACGGCACTCAGAAGAACCCGGAACTTTTCAAGACCGCCCCCTCTGTTTGATAAAATCTTGTGAGTGCCAGAACGGCAGCCTGCACCCTCATTTGCCTCTTTTGCACCATGAACATCAAATATCTTGTACGGCTGCAGCTGAAGGATATTTGTGGAGAATCGAGGACCCGACTAAGCAACTGCACCCCCCTAGCGAAACTCTGATTCCATGCCACACCCGAGAGGTAACTTCCACTGAGGATCATCGTCATCTCAACCGGCCCCAGTCTTGCCCCATCACGTCGTCAGCTGCAAAGTGGTCCCGTCTTCACGGTCCCAATAATCCCGGTAGTGATAACCCACAAGACAGCAGGAACGACCCCAAGGTGCACAAAGGTGTCCCGAATCGGTCTTCGGCGCAGAAGGACGCCATTCCAACTCACGCAACGTCGGACGACAAATACTCAAAGAAATTGCCAGCAAGCGATCTCCCTAAGAACAACCAGCAAATGACGTTATCTACAAATTATGAGGAAAGTAGCGAAATGGACAGCGAGCCGAGCGAAGTTGAATCGCAGACCGTCTCCAAGACTCCTTGCTCCGACCAATGGGGGCCCCTAAGTCCGACCAGTTCAGTAAATCGAGCCCCAGAGAACTATCTGAACCTGATGCACCATCTTTTGCAAGGGTGCTCTCCCGTAACAGACATGTCCGTCTCGGTACGGAACCAGCATGACAGCAGTAACAATAACGGCTCTGCAGGCCGAGATCAACATCACCATGACACGGATCATTCGGAGACCAATGGTCAGGAAGGAGACAAGGAGACTGCAATGGAACAGGATGATGATGCCAGTCATCAAGATAAGGACAGTCTCTCGGACTCTAAAAACACTTCATCAAACGACGGCACAAATAAAGAGTCTTCTGACGACACTAACAACGACACCAATTCTTCTGTGAAGAAATCTCCGCAGGCGGAGCTTAAAGCCGCCAACGTAACAAAGGTCAACGCTCTTGACTACCTTATTTCGAAATATTTAGTTCAGAACGTAGATGTCCCTTACAAGCCGTGTAACAGAAAGATCCGCGAACTCTTGAACAGCGGAGAGACTAAAATCTGTTTTATGGATCTGATTGAACTACAAATAGAGAAAAGTTTTACTGTTCCCGGTTAAACGGGTCAGGAAAATACGCTAAAACGGAAAAAAAAATAATGAAAAAAATGGCGAAATAATGAAAGCTAAACTGAAAAAGATTTGATTACAATGTTGCAAGAACGAGATTTTTATCTCTAAGGCAGAAAAAATAAATCAAATTTTAAATACTCAGAATATATATATATATATAATGCTAGGAAAAGACAATGTGGAGACTCAGAATAATTTGCAAGAAATTATTTATTACCTTAACATGTTTCGACTGTATATACAGCCGTTTTCAAAAGGAAAGTTGGAGAAAAGACGTCTGCATTCACAGAGGTTTACTATTTGAGCTGTGTAGTGTGTATGGTATCTATTTGGTGGTGAGCCTATTTGTCTTGTGAGAGTGTGTGTCTGTGTGTGTTGGTTGGGTAAGATTTTTATCAGTTGTGGTAGTGGACTTTTGTTGACCTAGTTGTGGTGGCTTCCCATATTCCAATCCACTATAACTAGAGGTCAACAAAAGTCCATCACCATAACTAATAAAAATCTTACCCAACCAACGCACACACTGACAGACACTCTCACAAGACAAATAGGCTCACCACCAAACAGATACCATACAAACTACACAGCTCAAATAGTAAACCTCTGTGAATGCAGACGTCTTTTCTCCAACTTTCCTTTTGAAAACGGCTGTATATACAGTCGAAACATGTTAAGGTAATAAATAATTTCTTGCACATTATTCTGAGTCTCCACATTGTCTTTTCCTAGCATCATTATGTCGGATAACCTTTATCCTATTGTACACCATATATATATATTTCTTAGTCATTTTGTATTCTGAAAATAACAAAATGCCATATTTTAATTGACAGAGAAAGACTGAAGATAAGGGTGTAACTGTATGTGTACAATTTTACAATTATTGTATGAGAGATTTTTGACTCTGTCCAGTGGCATCAGTAAAGAAAGACAAACAGAAAGAAAAAAAAATTATATATATATATAGTATATATATAAACATGTCGGCCATCTTGTATTTACAAACCAAAATGGTGTAGGGCAGTGGTTCTCAAACCTTTTCCCCCTCTCTCATTTTCTCATACCATGCAGAGAGTCGCAGCACACACTTTGAGGATCACTCGGCGTAGAATACAGATTTTATTATTTTTTCATTCTTAAATAACGCATTAAAAAAAAAGAAACGCTCATTTTATAAAAAAAAAAAAAGAATAAGTTTAAATTCTTAGAAAATGCAGATACATTCTTTATTTTTATCCTTGTTTTTTGTTTTCTCACTCCATCAAGAAATATTTTTTAATTCTTACACCATTTTGAATTTGTAAAACAAGATGGCAGAAGCCGCCATTTTGAGAATTGTCTATGTGGTGACTGACCGATGTTTCTTTTTTTTTCACCCCCAAAACACCACAGACTTCATCTGATGAGAGCAAAATTTGAAATTTCTGCCAATATTGCACCCTCTTAAAATTTAAACCTTCGACTGGGATTCAATTACTCGCCCTTGATTCAATTCAAATCCATTTATGGCCACTAGATGGCACTCTAACTTGTTAACAATACAGTGATGGTGTGTACGCAAATTATATCCAATGAAGCTCTGTTTATAAATTATTGAAATTCTTTAAAACATTTGTTTCTTGTTCTGTCTTCAATGAAGTGTTTTTTTGTATCTTTATGACTTGGATGTTTTTTCGTATCCATTTTTGTTTTTCCTCCACATTTTTGTTTGTTTTTGTTTTTAATGTTACACTTTGCAACAAAATACAAAGATTTCTTTTTATAGGTATATCCAGGCATGGATCCAGTGGGGGGGATCCAGAGAGGTTTGTTTGGGCAAAGCACAATTTAAAAGTTTTTTTTTTAAATATCTAGATAATGACAATTATAATGACATTTACTAATGAGAGCCTATATTTGCCCGGTGCCGGTGTGAGCAACTGCTAAACGAGCAGCCTAAATCGTAAATGTGAATCAAGAAACGAACTCTGTACAGAGATTGAACCCGCGTCCACCTTGGAAGCTCCCTTATACGCAGGTACTGCTCTACCGACAGAGCTAACGAAGGTCAGATGGTAGGCAGAAGTCTTTTAATCTCACTAATAAATTTCATTATAATTATCATATTCAGTTGGATATAAAATTATCCATCATTTGATTTCATATCTAGATAAAGAAATTTTAGAAATAAAAACAAAAAAAAACAATAAATAAGTGAGATGACTTCTGTCTTCGATTTTATTTTATTATTATTATTATTGGATGAAGTAATTGTAACACATTATTGGATGAAGTAATTGTAACGCATTACTATTATTGGATGAAGTAATTGTAACACATTATTGGATGAAGTAATTGTAACACATTATTTTAATTAAATTTGACTAGATTTTACCTTCATCTTAATTTCAGTTGTTTTTTATATACAACATTCAAGTTGGGTCATTGATTCTACAGCAACGAATAACAGCGTGGTCGGATTATAAAGAATAAGCCTTGGGTGAGAATCGAACTCGCACCCTCATTGCCAGAGGGAGTCCACTTTACACCTAGCTGCTTTTACCAAAACTATAGAAAATATCTTTAGTTTTTTTTTTTACTTTAGTCTTTTGTCCAATGTAAGTGAAAACTTCCCGATCACATATTACTTTCTTGTTTTTAATGTTTTGAAATTTGTTTCACAAATTAATTGTAAAAATAGTTTTTTCCATTTGAACCACACCTGCTCAAAATCCTGGATCCTCCGACAATTTGAAATCTCCACTCTGATTTGCCATCTTCGTTCAAAATTAACGCAAGAAGGACTAATAATTTAATAAAGAAACCTTATTATTTCTGTCTTGGTTGTTGCTGTTTTGTACATTTTAGGATTTTGGAAATTCTTTTGCAGCATCCACCCCCCCCCTCAAAAAAGAAGGTTTGATTATAAGAATTCATATCATTATTCAGGTGTAGGTGCTTTGGTCTAAAATTACGTTGGTCTAAATCACTTTGGTCTAAAATTACGTTGGTCTAAATCACTTTGGACTAAAATTACTTTGGTCTAAAATTACGTTGGTCTGAATCACTTTGTTCTAAAATTACGTTGGTCTGAATCACTTTGGTCTAAAATTATGTTGGTCTAAATCACGTTGGTCTAAAATTACGCTGGTCTAAATCACTTTGGTCTAAAATTATGTTGGTCTAAATCACTTTGGTCTAAATCACGTTGGTCTAAAATTACGTTGGTCTAAATCACTTTGGTCTAAAATCACTTTCGTCCACACAATATCTAAAAAAAACAATATTTCATATGTAACAACCTAATACTTTAATGTCTGAATAATGGGGGTACAGCACTTTTGTCTAAATCACTTTGGTCTAAAATTACTTTTGTCCACGCAATAGCTCCAAAAGTTCTCAATGACATTTTGTCGAATGGTGGGCCATGGGGCAAAAAATGTTTGATTAATATCATTATTCAGGCATGGTACTTTCTTCTAAATCACTTTGGTCTAAAATTACTTTTGGCCACACAATATCTCAAAAAAAAGAAAAACGGCATTTCATATGTAACAACCTAATACTGACTGAATAATGGGGGTACAGCACTTTCGTCTAAAATTACTTTTGGCCACACAATATCTCCACTAGTTCTCATTGAATTTCAATGACATTTTGTCGAATGGTGGGCTATTGACCAAGGAAGAATTGATGAAATTTTGGGGTGGATCCAGGAATTTGTTTTTCCTCTCAATCATAAAAGAATCCCTGGATCCACCCCAAAATTTCATCAGTTCTTCCTTAGCCCATGACCCACCATTTGACAAAATGTCATTGAAATTCAATGAGAACTTTTGGAGATATTGTGTGGCCAAAAGTAATTTAGGTGAAAGTGTTGTACCCCCATTATTCAGTCATCAAAGTATTAGGTTGTTACATATGAAATGTCGGTTTTTTTATAGTATGGTGGCGGATAATATAAACATCAAATTCTGGCCCATTTGAAGCAATAACCAGCGATTATTCTCTAGCCAATCTTTGGATCTAAACATCAGAAAAACATAATTTTTATACCAGGTTATTCAGTTTTCTTACAAATGGAATGGAACACCTATTTCTTACAAAAAATCATTTCTTAAGCAAGTTTTCGTGTTTTGGGTCGGAAATCGCGTTTTTGGCAATGACCCATTTAAAGCAATAACCTTTTCCCAATGATTCACTAATAATAAAATGCCATCTTTATAAAAATTCTTTAGGTTTAGTGGTCGCAAATTCAGTAAAAGCATGAATTATGGCTTCCCTATTATTGAACCGTTTATTACGGATATGAAGTTCAAAATGCTTGAAAAGATGATAGTCTGTAGGAGAAATGTCAGGTGAATATGGAGGATGGTGCAAGACTTTGTGTCTAAGCTTAGAGAATTGGGATACAGTCAGCTGAGAGATTTGGGGTCTGACACTGTCATGGAGCATTTCGTTCACTTTGTGTGGAACCCATTTTTCCGACTTTAACCTTTCTTATTGCCTTGAGATGAGATGGCGTGGTATGGTCACTGTTGAAGTACTAAAGTCTCCAGAATGTGCTCGAACTGTTGTTCATGTGCTGTTGACCCTGCTATCAATAATTCTTCATCATTTAGAACGGGTTCGGGCCTCCCTTGAGGTTTATTATTGGTATCCATATTTCCAGACCTAAACCTATTGAACCAACGCTGAACAGTTCGCACTGTAGTAGTGTTCACTTCAAATGTTTTGTTGACGTTAGCAGCATTATGTCCCAATTCAGGGCCGTCAGAACTGGGGGGGGGGGCTTCAGCCTCCCCAATAATTTGCTAATATGTGTTCCTTAGTTTTTAGAAAAATGCTGCAAAAAGAGTAAATAAACCAATTTCCCCCTTCAATTATTTTTTGTTAGTTCATAGGTGTATAATAAATCTATCCCGAGTCTCTGGATGACTTGAAAAATACATTGATTTCTGACAGATTTTGAAGCTCTATTTTCAAAAATTCCCATAGCAGCCTTTTGTTCATAATCATCATCTTGTAGTTTCTGGGCATTTTTTAAGCGTCGTTAAAATACAAGTGTGTTCTATCTATCTAAAGTTAACTAGGAGAAATAGACTTGAGTATATTCGAATGCAGTTATTTGTCTTGGTTTAAATACATACTTTTTAGAAGAATATGTTGTACTAATATCACCACCCTCGTCCTTGAATTCGACTTCCAATAGGGGTGTTTTCCAGCGATCTAAAGGGTGTGGTCCGCTTTGCTCGCAGCCTACCCTCCCTATGAATTTCGTTCCGACAGCCCTGCCTAATTTAAACTTGAAAATTAGTCGAACTTCTTAAGTAGACACCATTGCTGTTAAGGGTGCAAAATCCTCCAATAATAATGAATTATATCTCTATTTGCACTTATGTGTTCTGACGAAAAGATTTAAAACTCGAAAGACGCCCAGAAAACAGTATTCTTCCAAAAATTGTTTATTTATACTAAGGGTCTTGAAGGTTGTCATGTGTTGAGACGAAAAGATTTAAAACTCAGAAAACAGTATAAATACACATTTTCGGAAAAGTTCGAAGACCCTGGACGACCCTCTGGATCGGCCCCGAAGTATAGTAAGTTAGCATGAATTGGATGACGATCGAACCCACTAACGGCCAGCAACTATGAATTGAAATACGTAGAATGTTTGTCAATGAGAAAAGAAAAGGGTTAGAAGGAAGTTTCCCTTCACTATGAAATGAATTACGTTGAATTTTTGTCAATGAAAAAAAAGGAGCGTCGTAAGCCACCCTTCTATGTTTTAGGTAGAGCAGTTGACATAGATAGAACAGGAGAGGGAGAAACCCAAATCTCCACTGACCCAGGGCGTGTTAGTATTACTGCTGCTATCGGTGTGTCATTGATCGGATTTCGCTTTTTGGGCAAAGACACGAAAACTTGTTTAAGAAATGATTTTATTGTAAGAAATATGTGTGCCATTCGTAAGAAGAATAAATATGGTATAAAAAATAAAGTTTTCTGATGTTCAGAACCGAAGATTATCTATAGAATGACGTCGAATGATCTCAAAGGGTAGTCTATGTGGGAATTCGATATTTATTGACTCTTTATGCCAAATATTCATGTCAATTGTCTTTGTAGTTTTACCGAAGAGGCACGGACAAACAAGCAGAGGGCTCACATATTAGTACTGATATGATATAAGTGAGAGGTGTCACACTGTCTATTTGTCTGTTATGCTATAGAAACCATCTAAACGTGGGCGCAGCCCAACCAATTTGGCATGCATACTCAATGGACCCAAGGGAAGGTTTTAAAGTAAAAAAGTTTTTTAACGGTTTCAGAGGGGGAGAGGGAGAAACCCAAACAATATAACTATAATCCTAAATTGGATCCTTACTTTCCTAACTTTAGTTTGCTAGTAATTGAGTCAACCATATGGACGTAAGGATGATGGACGCATCGTTGAACTTATGGTTCTTGTCCATTAAAATTGAAAATAACACTGAATAAACTGTATACTTTAATAGTACTCCACTACTGTACGACAACTTACAAAACGAGACAGCAACACGTTTTACTAAGGAAACGGCTAGTGTCCCCCGATATAACGCGGTTTGCGATATAAGGCGGGTAGTTGATGGTTAAAAGAAAAAGGTAAAGTGTCCGGTCTCTTAAGAGACAACTCCCAATGGAGTATGGAGCCCGGTGACGAAGACTCGGTTTCTGTTTCTGCATGCATCAGCTTAGTGATCCTTGCAAGTTTCAAGTCTGGTCGAGACCAGGACTTTATTCCTACAAGTTTCTTTTATGACCACCTCCTTGGCAGGATGCAAGTCCACCGAAGGGCTACCTCCACCCTAATCACACAGCTTAGATGGTATTCAATTAACTGTTGAATGCACATGGAAATTTGTCCTAATAAAGAACTTTAAACACTCTTCGCTCATACAGGGAATCGAACCTGGGACCATCCGCAGACGTGCTAAACATTACACCATCCGAGCGAAGTGGTAATTGGTGGACCTCAACATGTTTTCCCTGTATTATCGTCCAGAAAACCTCGAATAAAAACAGAATTCCTATTGAACCCGTAAGGCCGATATTTCGGGCTGGGCGCTATTTTACTATACATCGTAAGCCTATTTGATGACAGAGGTGACACAACACCCACCCCATTAAGAAATATATTTGACTTACACCGGCAAACCAACTGTAAAATGAAATGGGCTATTATTACCTTTCCTGTATCTAAATGGCCGCCGCTTTAGCTGTCGGCTGCTGAAGAAAGGGACGAAAATATTGCCCAGACGGCATTTTCAGTTAAAAATTTGTTTTTTTTAAGTGGCCTACTGATATTGGCAATTTTATGTGGTTCAAGAAACTATAGTCCGGGCAATTCAAAAATACAATTGTTGTTATCAATTTATAGGTATTTCAGTAGTTTACAAGGAAATTTTCAAGTATACTTTATAGGCCAAATTGAAATACTTGAAAATCTCCTTGTAAAATACTGAAATACCTATAGATTATTTTATGGTAAAATAAAGTGTATTTTCGAATTCCTCATGTCTGAAAACCATGATTTAAGCTTTTAAAGTACTCAGATATATCAACTGGGAGACGAGATATGAAATTCTGGGTTTTTTTCTTTTGGCGCGTGCTGGCGGCCATTTTGTTTTTTGCAAATGAGGTATTTCTTCCCAACATTCTTCTTGGGAACATCTTTTTTCTGAAAGAGGACACCCTAAGGGACATTTTGGTACCCTAAATGTGGAATCATGTGGGGGAGTGCACGATACTAGTGTGTTTTGTTTTTTTTATTCAAGCAAAAGCTTGATAAATAAAAATGAACAAAGGATAAGTTAGGGTTAGTAGGTAGGTTTAGAGTTAGGGTTTCAACTACCGGAATGTAATTTCCAGTTCAGATTAAAAAATCTCTTATTACTTGTAATGGGGACAATAGATGTAGGTGCAGCAAACCTACCACGTTTAGGTACAGCATTTCTTTTTTTTGTCTGATAAATGAACACGTCCATCAGCCATTTTCAATTCAAAAAGTGGAAAAATGTTGAAATTGTCGTCTGCAGCAGCGGATTCGACCGAGTGAGCTATCAGCGGCGGCTATTTGGAAACAGGAAACGTCAGGGATTGCCATGACATGAATAAGACAAAAAACATTTCAGTAGTCAATGAACGAAACTTTCTTTATTAACCCTTTCAATGCTACTCGTTTTTTTTACAGTTATACTCTCTATTGTGCTACCCGGTTCCCTAAGACCACCGATGGGAAATTAGGTCATATAGTTACATAAGGGAATGTATAGACCGGGGAGGAGGCAACCTACGGCCTGCGGAGGGATTTTGACTGGCCCGCGAGCAAATATTGGGATACTATGATTACTTTTTATGTTTTAAAGAGATCGTGGGCCTTTAAATAAATTCGAAAGATGCTTTGATTGAAATAAATTCCCACTAAATTGACTTCCTTGGTTACTAACTGGCATCCTTGGCTAAGCAGAAATGATTTTCATAGCAAGCGTTATTCATTGATTTGAGGCAAAATATAACTAGATGTATTTGAATGGATAATTCCGATATTTCAAGCCTTTTTATGTCATTTATCTGGCTCAGCGTCCACTCAGTAATACATAATCCGACCCGCAGTGACAAAAAGGTTGCCGACCCCTGGTATAGACCCTGTTTGCCGTCTTTCATCTATCGAACGGCCTTGAATACCGCCCATACCCACCCTTCAGCTATCGCGGTTGGCTTCTTGGACCCCGATACCCTGCGTTATAACTGGGGACACCTGTACCTCAATGCACGTTTTAAAGACCTTTTTAATGACGTATTGATTAGACCCAAATGTAGAATTGATTGATTGATTTGTTTAGCCGCATACCAACCCTTGATGGGTCATTTAATGCTGAAATCAGTTTAAAATCCCCAAAATAGTGTCTTGCGACTTTGGTCAAAGGTTTTTTTTTTTTGGGGGGGGGGTTAAACTAGTGTCTTGCGACTTTGGTAAACGGTTATTTTTTTTATCAGTCTTGCGACTTTGGTCAAAGGTTGTTTTTTTTTATTAGGTCTTACGACTTTGGTGAACGGTTATTTTTATAAAATAGAGTCTTGCGACTTTGGTGGCGCCTGTTTGATGGGATGCAGTCAGCGTATTCTAAAACCCCAGCCGACAGGGCCGGCCAATTGTAAAAAGATTTGCACAAGTTGAGAGAATGGTTAATGAATCCATTCCATACTACAAAAATATCTAAAACTAAAAAATCTTAAACGTTTGAATTTAGAGAAAGAGAGGGTGGCAGTTGTTTATAAGGATCGTTAACTCCGAGATACCCGATGTTTTAATGTTTTTAACCCTTTATAGGGCAGCCCTAAACATATTTTAGATATCAAAACAACCTTTTTGTATGTTAAACTAGACCTAATTACAAAATATTTTCAATTGCAAGCTTTCTGAATTTTTCTTTTTTTGTTTATGGGGGCAAAAACCACCTCTGATGAAGTGATCATATATGGTGCCTCGCCCAAAAAGTGACCAAAAATGGAAAATATAAAAAATTAAAGTAGAAAGTTAAATAAAACATGGAATTAAAGAATAACATTCTATATAATGAATAGATACAAAACAATTGATATTGACAAAAAAAATAACACCACCGGGTTGATTTTAAAATTTTATTGTTCGGGCCAAAAACAGGCTAATTTAATGGGGGTGTGGTATGCCTCAAAGCAGTTTCTGTCTTTGTTCAAGAACAAGTGTACTTTGCAAAGCTTGCAGACCACATTGGTGCGGATTATGTTGTCTTTGTGGCTACAATATTTACATGTGGCTGACGGGTCCTCAGGTCATCATATATTGTCATTTGCCCATAAAGGGTTTTAAACGTTATATATTTTCAGTAATTAGGTGCCCAAAACCTGTATAACAATTTTCATTCCAATCGGTTCAGCAGTTCCAAAGTTCAATATTTTTTACATATATAATGTAAACAAACAATTTGATCGTCCGTACTTCACTTCAATTACTGGGGTTTTGTCAACATTATAGCCAAATTACAGCAAAATCGGTCAAGATTTGAGAAAACTTCCCAATTGTAAACAAAAACGTTTTTGCTTATAAAATATAAACAAACAATTGAATCGGCCATAACTCACCATCCCCAGGTAGAATCTCTCCACAAGCCTATATACAACATTTCATTGAAATATATTAAGGAATAACGACGTTATCCAATTGAGAAAAAGGATACAACGACGACAGACATCATATGATAGTCCCCGGCTTTTTTCTGTCGGGGACAAAAAAGAAAAATGTTCAGACGATATTATATTTTTTTTCTTCTAAAGGAGACGCCTTCTTCTGCTCCTTCAACAAGTGGCATCCAATCTTTTAGAGTACAGGTGAGGAGGACGTTGCTGGCCCTGTGAAAATGCGTGTCCCATCTAACGGTAATTGACTAATTTCTTCCCAAAACTATAGAAAATAATAATTGTAATTCATGTGTTTGTCTAAAATAGAAATTAAGTAAGTGAATATTTGGCTCGAATAAAGATGAAAATTGTCTTATGTGGCCTGAATAAAAATGAAAAAAATGTCTTATGTGGCCAGAATAAAGATGAAAAATGTCTTATGAGGCCAGAATAAAGATGAAAAGTGTCTTATGATGCCAGAATAAAGATGAAAAATGTCTTATGTGGCCCGAATAAAGATGAAAAACGTCTTATGTTGCCCGAATAAAGATGAAAAGCGTCTTATGTGGCCGGAATAAAGATGAAAAATGTCTTATGTGGCCCGAATAAAGATGTAAAATGTATTATGTGGACCGAATAAAGATGAAAAATGTCTTATGTTGCCCGAATAAAGATGAAAAGCGTCCTATGTGGCCCGAATAAAGATGAAAAATGTCTTATGTGGCCCGCTAGATCAAAAGGATTGCACATGCCTGCTCCGTGTGTGTGTGTGTGTGTGTGTGCGTGTGTGTGTGTGTGTGTGTTGTATGGATGTGAGGGAAACGAACTGAAAATCAAATCGCACAGAGAGCCATGGAAAGAGCAATGCTAGGTATAACTCTAAGAGATAGAAAATGATCAACATACGATGGCGGAACAGGGTGTAGGATATTATACAAATAATTAAGCGACAAAAATGGGCTGTGCTGGACACCTAGCGAGAAGAAAGGACGACAGATGGAGCAACGGTTTAACCAACTGGTGCCCATGTGAAAGATGGAGGGACGAGATAGAAAGGTTCGCCGGTAAGACATGGTAGTGGGTAGCGTAATCATGGTCATCATGGAAGGAGATTGGAAAGGCCTTTGTCCAGCAGTGAACATATAATGGATAATGATGATGATGTGTGTGTATGTGTGTGTGTGTGTGTGAGTGTGAGTGAGAGCGTGTCAGGGTTGCTAGTTTTGTCCGATTTCGGACATTGTGTCCGTTTTTAGCCTGATGTCCAATTTAAAATTTTAAGAATCGGACATCCAAAATTGTCCTATTTTAAGGCACAACTCAGCGTTGCAAACTTAGATATTTTATATCTAAATTTAGATATTTTGTGTTGTTTTTAGATATCGGATATCTGTTCTAGCCACTTTTGGCTATTTATTTCAATTATTGTGTTAATAATCTAGCAACTTCCAGCTAATTATTTTAATTATTGTGATAATAATCTAGTTAATTCTAGCTATTTATTTTAATTATTGTGATAATAATCTAGCCACTTTTAGCTAATTATTTTAATTATTGTGATAATAATCTAGCTACTTTTAGCTATTCATTTTAATTATTGTGATAATAATCTAGCTAATTCTAACTATTCATTTTAATTATTGTGATAATAATCTAGCTAATTCTAGCTATTTAATTTAATTATTGTGATAATAATCTAGCTACTTCTAGCTATCTATTTTAATTATTGTGATAATAATCTAGCCACTTTAAGCTATTTATTTTAATTATAGTGATACTAATCTAGCAACTTCTAGCCACTATTAGCTATTTTTAGCCATCAATTTTTTTTCTGTCCGTATTTGACAGATTTCGAGCAGGGATGTCTATTTTTTATCAGATTTTGGGAACACTATTGTCCGTTTTTTAAAATAAAACTGATCTGGCAATCCTGGTGTGTGTGTGCTTGTGCTGTGTTTAAATCCTCTTGGCTTTCGTGTTATTCCGTGGATGTTGTTGGCGTAGTTCCTGAGTATTCAGCTTGGCCAGTTGATCGTTTGCTGAAGGTATTTCTGGAATTCCCTCGTAACACCCC
>VCCN01006668.1:54442-65105 GCA_006491835.1 Architeuthis dux
GATGATGATGATGATGATACTAAACTTAATCTGGCCTAAAGCTAAAGTGGAGGAACAAAGGAGGATTCAGCACTCGAAATCCTGGCATTTATCAGGGCTCGAACGCCAACCAGTGGCACCGGTTATAAATAACCAACTATTTCAGCCACTAGGGAGACAGCGTAAACATTCGTATAGAACCTTCGTATTTCTTGACGTTCCGTGTAAAAGAAAATTCACTGTTATTTAATTAATTTTTGCTGCTGATTTGTTTGGGAATCGTAAGTGAAAAAGTATTTCATTGACTTGATCAAATAATTCGTTGTCTTTCTGAACAAAAGTTGCCATCTGCTGTGAACAATAGTTTACAACCTAATCTGGCAAAGTGATCACCAAGAAACTGAGTTCGACCTTCGCTAAGTGCCTTTCTAGTCCTGTGTCAGAATAAGCTTATCTAAGTAAGTGTCTCAGGCACTAGTATATAACTATGGTATGCAAGCTGTTTTCACATGCCATCATTAGAAAATTCGAACATCACTGGCTCCATTACTATAAACAGGCATTTGCTAAGGTTAGTTTGACACAAGGCCATACGAGTGAATAACCTCTCCAAATTAGTAATGCTCTTTTGATATTAACTTGCTATCACTACCGGAAGCTGATGGTGGCGTCTCTGTGTAGTTGGGGAATTTGGATCAGCTAACAACAAAGAAACATACTGACATAAATACACTAAAGTTGTAACAATATGTGCAGTTTTTAGTTTGTCGTAAGAAGATGTATTTAAACATCAATTTCTATACAATCATTCCTCCGTATTCATGATACAAAGATCATACGTTTTGACTTGACGATTTAATTAAATAGGACGGAAAACGTCTAACTATATTGCATCCTGAATTAAAGCTTTTCTTTCTGAATTTTACAAAAAGTGCATTTGGCGTGATTCGAACTCGTAATCCTTTGCATGCAGTCACTTACCAGTAAGCCATGGTGACTTATCATCATTATCACATCATCACGTCTATATCAAATGCTGTATTTCCAGCGATACAACACGCAACACTACAATTTGGCAAAGAATATCTAGAAATAAATAAAAACGAACGCTGTATTTTTTGTATTCTTATACATCGTTTTATTTTAATATTTAAACATTATTTTGATTTGTAACCATAGTCTAATCTTTTATAATCATATATATTTCATTCTGCGGTCATCAGGGTACGAGTGTGTCGAACAGGAGTGTTTAGGTGTTCCAAACCCAACCATCGGGGTATAAGACGTAGGGTGATTTTTTAAATGAGATTTTGTAAGAAGTGCGTCTCATATGGCATGTAATAGGCAATAACTCGGATATTATACCATCCTTGCTAGAATTGAGTAGATCAGACATTGGGAGAAACAGTGACAAAGCGTAACGTACGACAACAGGAAAGAATGAAGGGAGGAAAAAGAGATATAATATTATACATTGTTTGAATGATTTCAATAATCAGTTTGTTGCTCAGAATTTTAATTACATGTGGCAGACACGATAGATAGACTGATAGATAGATAGATAGATATGAACAGACTGATAGATAGATAGATAGATAGATAGATAGATAGATATGAACAGACTGATAGATAGATAAATAGATAGATAGATAGATAGATAGATAGATAGATAGATAGATAGATAGATAGATATGCGTAAAAGGAATGAAACTGCGAGAGAGGAACACATCTTATTATTGCAATCATTAAACCAACAGACTGAAACGAACGCCAAAGGATAATGTTTATGTTGACAATTGTGTTTCAGTGTCATTCTAACCGGTTGAGAGATGTACAGATTTTTGGACAGCCAGGCAAACATATATTTGTATATAATTTATCCCCTGAGTCATGTGGAAGGGGTGTGTCTGAGAGTTCCTTTCTGATTGGTCACATTCTAGGTGAACGACATGATCAGCGAATTAGCATATACAAGTATCTTGTCTTGTAGAAAATCAGAGAAATAAATTCGGGGTTAAAAAAGTTAACTGGGGGAAAAGAAAGAAAGAAAGAAAGAAAGAAAGAAAGAAAGAAAGAAAGAAAGAAAAAACGCACTTCAGTTTAATGAGAAAAAGGTATAAAGAAAGAACGAACGTGTAGCCATTGAATAAGAAAGAAAGAGAAAAGGAAAATGCAAGAAAGAAAGAACGTGTATCAATTGAATAAGATAGAAAGGAAGGAAGAGAAAGAAAATACATCAATTTAATAAAGATTAATAAATAAATATATGTTCTGCAGTTGAACAAGAAAGGAATATAGAAAGAAAGTATGAATGAAACAAATAGTACACTAGGAAGAAGGAACAAATGAAACGAAAAAAAAGGGAAAGAAATTAGAAAGAAGCAATGAAAGAAGAAGTAAAGCAAAAGGGAAATGAAAAAAGGAAGTTAGAAAAAGGAAAATTGAGGAAAGAGAAAGAAAAGAAACAAAAGGGAAGGAAGGAAACTGATAACAGAAATGAAGATAAAATAAAGAAAATTGTATGAAAAAAGAATGAAAGAAAGAGTTCTAAAAAACGACGAAAAGAAGACATTATGAAAAATGGCTTAAAATGAAAAATAGATAGTAAGAGATTGAGAAAGAAATGAGGAAAGTCCTCTGAAAGAAGGGTGACGGGAAAAGGTTCAAAGGAATGAAATTAGGAGCTGAAGGAGAAGAGGAAAGAAACAGGTAACGGAAATGAAGAAATTAAAAAATAAGATTTCATGAAAGGAAGAATGAAAGAAAAAGGAATTATAAAAAGGAACAACGAACACAAGACAATAAGAAAAATGGCGTAAAATGAAAAAGAGATTTTTTTAAATGTATGCAGAGATTAAAAATAAAAATAAATAAAAGAAAATAATTAGGATTGAGCGTGTTACCAATGAAGAAAAGAAGAAATGGAATTGTATGAAAGAAAGAATGACAAAAAGAAGAATTCTTTTTTAAAGGAAAATATGGCGCAAAATGAAAATTAAATACAATTGCATGCAGAGATTTAAAAAAAAAAACAGATATGGAAAAAAATCTCCCAAAGAAGAGTGACGAGAAGAGAAATTAGTACAAAGCGTGTTATCACTTAACTTGGCCGCCATGTTTTTAATGGAGAAAAAAGAAGTCAGTGGCGGAAAATGGCGGGCGGAAGTGCTTGGCGAGTTATCACTGCACAACAACTGCACGTTCAGGTCAGGCAGACATTTTGTTGCACTCGTGTGCAGCTGGTGCTGATGTGCTGCAACAAATAATTCATCAAGGGATTATGCAATGTGCACCACCAAATGCATCAAACGTTCATGACCAGACGCTCATATTTGGATTGCTGTGTCATTCATCTGATGATTTAATGTCATGACTGTACTTGCAGATATAGCGGATGGGGTAGAATTGTGATTTTTAAAACTTTTGCCTGACCTCGTCGTCATGACTCGCCGTGTTTTAGGTGCCCCCGCCCCTTCCTTGTGCGAATACAGTTCAACCAAATGAAACCCGAACGACTTTTCTTTTTATATTTTATTAATAGCATAGTACCCGTCAAAGATTACGGTATTATTTACATATGGATCGGCACTTCTGCCTAGGATCAGAGTGAGGTATCTGTGCACTTACTGAAAAGTGTTACGCACAAAACATATATAGATCCTACACATTGCATTTTATATATGTAGATGTTGGCAAATATATCCGTTGCATTTACGAACAATTAAAAAAGATCAACGTGGGTCAGAAGGAGGACTAGGGCGAAGAATAGTATACAAATAATTACGCAACACAAATGGAGATGTTCTGGACACTTAGCAAGGAGAGATGACAATAGATGGAGTAAAAGACTAACCAATTGGTGCCCAAGGTTTGCCTGTAAGACGTGGCCGAGGTTTGCGCAATTGCGGTCGTCATGGAAGGAGATGGGAAGGGCCTTTGTTAAACAGTGGACTGCTGCTGCTGCTGCTGCTGCTGCTGATGATGATGATGATGATGATGATGATGATGATGATGATGATGATGATACGTTTTATATGCGTAATTAAGTAATAAAGGGGTTTCAATTGACTATTGCCATAACTTGCGTTTGATGTGCTGGATTGGTTAAATATTACAGAAAGAACAATTCAAATAAGCTGACTATAGTAGTAGTTTTAGTATGAGCTGGTTTAGTGGCAGGTGTAGTGGTCTGGTAATTTAATCACTTGGGACCGGGATATTTTTGTGACGTCATGCTACAGAAATACCTCATTGGTTGCTCCAGGATAATCATTGCTTAGATTTTCTCCATTGTTATTGACGAACTGTCTTGAATCACTACATGATTCACTGTCAGAATAAGAGGACCAAGGACAAAGGATGTTCTAGCAAAAAATCTCATCAGCCGCTTCAATTATTCTTTCTCTGCCTTCATTATCATCACCTGTGAATTGTATCGAATCACTATCACGCCCGGATGGTGTAATGGTTAGATCGTCTGCCCCACACGCAGAAGGTCCTGGGTTCGATTATCTTTATTAGCGAAGTATGTGGAAAAGCTCTTCATTAGGACAAATGTCCCTGGGCACTCAGCAGCTAATTGAGTACACGCCATGTTGTGTGATTAAGATATCCCTTCGGTGGACTTTCATCCTGCCAAGGGGGTGGTCATAAAAACTTGTAGGAATAAAGTCCTGGTCTCAACTTGCAAGGATCACTAAGCAACAGAAACCGGGTCTTCGTCACTAGTCCATTAGGAGTTGTCTCTTAAGAGACGGGACGCTTTACCTACATGTTTACTATCTGATTCACTGCCAGCGTAAGAAGACCTATAACAGGTCTGCTTAGTCACTCAATAGAAACTGTCATGTGACCAACGTCTTTTGGTAGCATGCCGTGTTGGGGGTGATCAATTAAAAAAATGGGGCGATCAATGAATGAGTTCTCTCGCATTTTGTTGTGATCACTAAAATAAGTCTGAAATTTCAAAAAAAGTATAAACTTACATTGCAAATTGAACCCCCACTAAAACCTATTTTTTTGGCGGGGGGGGGGCGTTCAAAAAACAAAAAAGAAACGTTTTTTCTAGACATAATAAGTAAGTAAGTAAATGTTGAAATGTTAAGCCCTCTATCTCCATTGGTGCGGCCTGTACGCTTGATATATACATACATAACCAGTCAGCCAGCCAGACAGTCCAACTTAAAAACTGAAGAAACCTAAGTTGACAGTTTTGGTTGACGGTTTCTAACAAAGAAATTTCCTTCAGAATAATATCTCGTCAACCGCTTCAGAACCACAATAAAATAAATGACGGAAGTAAGCAGATTTTACGGACAGGTTTAGCTTTTTCTTCTCGGATTTTGTGAACCTTACCTGAGAGAACTATTTGTGGGCACCTGCTGTGATGGTCCTGAGCTAGTCTTGTTGGCCATTGTTCGTGTAATTCGATCCTCACGAGGTACTCTACAACCGTGACCTTGTGCCATCCTAAACTGAGTAAATATCTACTTGCTCGTGTAGTGAGTTCGATCTTAACCGAGTACCCCACAGTTGTTGCATTGTGGCATCTAAAGTATGCTACCCGTAGAGCCGATGGCTAGAAAAGGTTATCTCGAATGCCTTTGCGTATACAGTGAGATCCATCTTCACCCAAAATAGGGCCCTGAGCCAGACTAAGCTTGGTAAATATATGTAAGAGCGACTAATGTATACCGATGGTTAGAAAGCTATCACGCAGAACATAGGTGGTGTGGTGAATTCGAACCCGATTGAGTGCTCCAAAACTGTTGCCATGTGCCAGACTGAATTAGGTTGAGTAAATGTTTTAAATACTCTATACCCGGGTTCTTTGTTCATAAAATGCTTCTTACGGATTTAATATTACGTAAAAAGATTGTTATTAATGTATTTGGGCTGATACCTACACCGTGAGGGTAAATAGAAAATATATATGTATCAAGCTTCAGGGGCAATTAAAGACTTGATGCGAAGAGAGGAAACGATTACAATCTCTTTCTCTCTCTTTACTTCACATCTCTCTCTCTCTCTCTCTCTCTCTCTCTCTCTCTCTCTCTCTCTCTCTCTCTTTCTCCCTCTCTCTTGTATCCTTGGGGAGACGGGTGCCTAGCCATCCTCCATCGGTACATTTCACACGCTCTCCAATTCTGAATGACTTTTCTTGTTTATATTGGCCCCCAGGGATTATCATGTCAGAGCAAACACAAATCCATTAACACATTCTAATCTCATCCAACTAAGTACAGCAAGAACCATGGAAAAAAATGCTTAACCCAAAGAAAAGGCAGGAATTTCGAATGCTGACTTTCAGGGTTGGCAGATCTTCCCCACTTGGAAGGTTGGCGCACTACAATTTTCTTACCTTCAAAATCGCTTGCATATAGCTTAGGTTTTTTTTTCGTAACCCAGTGCAGGGTCGTCGGGGCGCCATAGATGATATCATGATGGCTATGGAAAGGGTGAAATAGCTGACAGAGCCAGTCCCTCTTCGGGCTGCTTTGGTTGCCAACCACTGCTATATAGTCCAGTTTACGCATAGATAGGGAGAAAATGTGGATTCGTGCCTTTCTCAGATGCATTATTGCGAAATGAACACAAACTGCATCTGGCCGTGTTTGAACTCGGACCGCCAATTTCATTCCCCCTGCTGTTAACTATTACACTAACCGTTATAAGAAAGTGACTAGTGTCCTTAGGCTGGCTATGGCTTCAGCAGCCCCATGGCTTCAAATATCATATTACTACTTACCCGGCATTGGTTTGCGATATATGGATTATACTTAGAGGAGACAAGCACTCGGAGTGAGGTCACTCACATCACTTTGCGCTATTTTCCACATAGATGGGGAGAAAAGGTGGATTCATGCCTTCCCCAAGGGCATTATTGAGAAGTGAACACAAACTGTCCCTGCCGGAGTTTGAACTCGGCTCGCCGATTCCAATCTCCCTGTCGTTAACCGTTATGCCTCTTGCACCTCCTCGGATAAAGAATACCCGATGCAAAAAATAACGAAGAGTCATATCGTGTGTGTGAGATATATGGCAGACAGCATATGGAAGAGAGATTAGTCCACAGAATTCTATCTAATACGCCGGCTAAGAATCACGGGTAATTTACATTCACACCAGGTAAAGTCATTAGGAAAGGGAGAATGCCAACCAAGGACCCTATAGCTGTGGATAGAATTAGCGGGAGGTAGGAACAGGAAATGCCATATGCTGAAAAAAGAGATGGTATCTCATTAGAACATATTCAAGGCCAAATTAATTATGTATTTGTTCACCCCCTGACAACGAAGTTGGAACAGGTACATGTACTCGATTCTGTCTGTTTGTCCACACAATATTTCCAAAGGTTCACAATGAATTCCAATGACATTTTCAGGAAGGGTGTACCATGGACAAAGGAAGAATTTATTAAATTTGGGTGTGGATCCAGGAATGTTAATAGTTACCTCCTCTGAATTGTAGCTCTATGTCCACACAATATCTCCAAAAGTTTTCAATTACATTTTATGGAAGGGTGGGCCATTGGGTATGGAAGAATTGTTTGAATTTTGGGTTGGATCCAGGAAGTTTTTTCTTTTCGATTGTGAGAGATTTTCCATTTTTTCCGTACATATATGTATTCACATATCTGTCCACAGAATATGACCAAACGTTCTGAATGAATTTCAATTTAAAACTGTCAGTCATGAGCGGAGGAAATTTCGATAGATTATGGGGCGGATCCAGGAACTGTTTTACAGTTACCTCACCTGCATCGGGACTATAATTGAACTGATTTTCATTCAGTTTTCATTGACAATGGCGTTAGCTAAGGTATCCGGTCTCTGAGTGCTTCCTAGTTTAACTAAGCCAACGAAGATGTATATGGATTCACTCATGTTTGCCTGTTGGTCGGTCTGTTCACACAATATCTCCGAAAGTGCACAATGAATTTCAATGAAATTTTGTGGTGAGGTGGGATATGGGCTATGAAAGAACTGATCACATTTAAGGGCGGATCCAGAAATTCCTTCTTGATTGAGAGATATTTTCATATATTAAGACAATAGACAAATATGCATAATCAATACATACACAGTTACCTCCCCTGCATTGTAGCTATATATGAACTGATTTTCATTCTGTTGTTAGTGACAATGGCGTTGGCAGTGGCATGCGCTCTCTGGATGCTTTCTAGGTCTAGTTTTACTTCTTTCTTAACGTCATTTTCTTTCTTCATTTCCAAATTCTTTACCATACTCTTTCCCCTTTTAATCACCGCTACTCACAACACTGGTTTATTGCTGGGTTTAGGTTATTCATGTGTTCTGACATTTATATCTATCTATGCATCTATCTATGTATCCGGCCCAGCACTAACCGTTCATAGTAGAAACTTGGAATTGTGCACAAGCACGCATCACAATGAGTAGAGAAAATGTTGTTTTTTTTTGTAAATTCCACCCTAAATAGGTTTTTAGAGGGGGATTCAATATGCAATGTAAGTTTCTGCTAAATTGGTCACTAGTTTGTGCCTGCTTGCCTTTTGAAAATTCAGACCTTTTTTTAGTGATCACAGCCCAACAAAAGAAGTAACTCATTCATTGATCACCGCTTTTTTCAATTTGTTTAATTGATCACCCCCAACACAGCATATATGGGTGGCGGTAATTCATAATTTCCCTTGTAATGCTAGTTTCTTTCACACGTTTTTCTTTTTTTTAACATTTTCTTTCGCCAATCTCTTTTTCTTTCCACCAGTCTTTGTATTTTTCATATATTTTCTTTGTTTGTTTGTTTTATTACTAAGGCAGTGCCCGTTCCAAAGGTGCATGTTTGGAAGGGGCCAGACTTTATGTTGTGTGGAACAGCCTGCAATAATTGTCGTCTAAAATAATTTTCCGTCTGTCTTACGAAACTACGGCTTCGAAGTATTTCGGTTACTTCTTTTCAGCATTGCCAATTTAGATATGTTATATACAAATTAAGATAATTCTAAAGGGAGGGAATCAAGGGAGATAATTTATTGAAACTATGAAGAAAGATCTATAATCTTTAAATTTTCTTTACTTTTATTAGATATTTCGAGAACCACTGATCTGAAAACATCAATCTCGACACTGCACTGCCTTGTGTGCTGACTAATATACCTGGCGAATGTCGACTTCGTACAAATTCAGTTGTCGAGTAATCGCAATGCGTTTGATTTCTCGAAGACCGCTGATTTAAAAACAACTTCAAACTTGACACTGCACTGCCTTGTGTGCTGACTAATATATCTGGCGAATGTCAAGTTGGTAGAACGGCAGTTGTCGAGTAATCGCAGTGCATTTGATTTCTGGAGAACTGCTGATACAAAAAGCTTCAAACTTGACACAGTACTGCCTTGTGTGCTGACTAATATATCTGGCGAATGTCAACTTGGTACAATTCCAGTTGTCGAGTAATCGCAGAGCATTTGATTTCTCGAGAACCGCTGATACAAAAAAACTTCTAACGTGTGTGCTAGCTAATCTATCCAGGCCAGTTGTCGGGTTATCTCGGTGCATGCACACACACACACACACACACACACACACACACACACACACACTAAGCGCGCGCGATTTCTCAAATGTATAGTAACGGTTACTTTTTTTACTCTCATGTGGATTCAATTAAATCATTCTCTGTTTTTCTTCTAAGAAAACTTCTTTCATTCTCCAATTCTCTTTATCTTTCTTAGTTTTAACACAACGTTGCTGTCGATATATTTTAGACTTTCTTAGGCCCACAAAGCGAAGCTGAAGAAAATTTGTGGATTTATAACAAAATTTAATCTCATAAATTCAAACTTTCCTTCTTTCTTTCTTTCTTTCTTTCTTTCTTTCTTTCTTTCTTCACTCTATTTTTCTTCATTTCCTCCTTACTCCGTTTCTCTTTGCCTCGCCTTTTACCTCTTCTTCCTTTTCTTTCTTCCTACCTTACGTTCTTCCTAATCCCCGCCCCGCCCACCTCCCCCTTAGTTCCTTTCACTACCTCTTCTGTCTTTTTTTTTACTCCTAACATGTTCTCGACCTTTGCCCTTTACGATCTTCTTTTCTTTCCCCTGTTGTCCCTGTATTTCATTCTAGCATCAACCCTTTATATAAATATTCTAGATATCAAAACAACCTCTGTGTATGTTAAACTAGACCTAATCACAAGATATTTCAGTTGCAAGTTTTCTGAAATTGTTTTGTTTATGGGGGGAAAAAAACCTCTGATGAAGTCATCATATATGGTGCCTTTCCCAAAAAGTGACCAAAAATTGAACATTTCCGAAAAACATAGAATTAAAGATTAACATTGAATAAAATAAATAGATACAAAAAATTGATATTGACAAAAGAATAACACCTCCGGGATGATTTTTAAAATGTTATTGTGTGGGCCAAAAACAGGCTAATTTAATGGGTTATGCCTCAAGACAGTTTCTGTCTTTGTTCAAGCACACGTGTACTTTGCAAAGCTTACAGACCACATTGGTGCGGATTATGTTGTCTTTGTGGCTACAATATTTGCATGTGGCTGACAGGTCACCAGGTGATCATATATAGGGTTAAATTCTAAACGCAGAGAAAATTGAAGCACAAGTCGGATACGAAAACACTAATGTGTGTAAAAACTCCCGCCCCACACACACATATCATCATCAGCCGTTATAAGTCCACTGCTG
>VCCN01006670.1:11211-24521 GCA_006491835.1 Architeuthis dux
TATATATATACACACACAACCACACATATATATACAAACACACATATATATACAAACACACATATACATATACATATATACATATACATACATACATATACATACATACATAAGAGAGAGAAATCAACCGTATAAGCAGGTTATCCGTTATAGATTGACAGTCTGTTTCATTGTCGCATGCAATTTATGAAGTGGTTTCACTTGATAAAGTCCGCCCCCCCCCCCGCTGTGTTCAAACAAAGCATAATTAATTAACTTTCTTTAACTAGATGTTTAGTTAAAGAAATGTTATGAGTAAAAACACAAACAATCCCATGTATCATAAATTAACCTTAAAAATAAATGTTCACATATGTTTTATTTATAAGTTGGAAGAGGTATATGTATTTACTCGTATATGTCTGTCCGTTTGTTTACACAATATCTCTAATAGTGCTCAATGAATTTCAATGAAATTGTGGGCATTGGGCTACGGAAGTGTGATTAGGTTTTGGGGCGGATTCAGGATTTGTTATTGTTTTTAAAAAAAAGCTACGATTCAAATGTAAGTGAACACTAACAGCAAAATTAGCTTGCTAATCATTGCTATATGCAATGATTAGCAGGCTAATCTTGCGACCAAGCAAACTAATCTTGCTAAGCCGTGCGACCAGATCCTTTTTTCATGATTTATTTAGCATAGTTTAGTATCAGATCATCAATAATAATAGATCAAATGAGGATCGAACCCACTAACAACAGCCAGCAAGATTAGCTTGTTGCTCATCGCTATACAATATGCGTCCTGATCCATTTTTTAATATATGATTTACTTATTAATCCAAGGATTTCTATGAGATGTTTTTTCAGAGAAAAATACTGATTTCGTTTACCTGGAAGTGTCCAATGGTGGGTAGGAGAATTTGTATAAGTAAATTGTTTACCTTTGAGTGGAAGAGTCCAGTTTTACGGACAGATAACCAAGAAATCACAATGTTCATTATATAAGTCGATTACATATTTGCTTTACATATTTATACTTTTTCATATTCATTTCATATTTCTTCAAATAAAAATTGTATCTCCATAGCATACAATGGCGTTTTAATAAATTAAACACGAATACAATAACAATTTAAAATACTTTTTATTAGCGCATTACGATTTACGAATCTATCTTATAGTTTTATGGCATTAATTAAATCTATAAATGTACATAAAAAATATTTTGAATTGCTAAGTAAACATTTTTCGTGTAAAATCGAAGATTTTAAGTTTGCAAATAAAAGGTTTGATTAGTAATTTCCGGATCGTCAACAGATAAACAAGGGATACATTCTGTCAATATCGGCATATACTTCCAATATTTTCCAGAAAGAATTTTATTTATATATTTTGATCTACTTCAAACGGAAATATTTTGTTTTAAATTCTTTTCTCGATAAACTCGGAAACGACAAATCGAATCCTTAGTTTATCTTTTTCAAGGGCCTCAATAATAGAAAATGAAGCTGTTTGAGAACCAAAAAGAAACCAACTTCATAAACATAAAGTAAAACCAAATCTAGGCTAGATAACATTGGAAACTTTATCATTATGTATACGTACATCCATACGGTAGATAGATAGGTAGGTCTTTCTGTCTGTTCAAGGACTTAAAAGACTCAAATATTGACACATTTTTATAAGCAAGATGACAATTACTGCCAATATACTCTTGCGTTCTAGTTCTCTTAAAACTTTTCTTTAAATTATAATTATTTCTAACGGCGGTATGAATTGATGCGAAAACTAAGAATTAATAAGATAAATCGAAATGGATATCAGGGTTAGGGTTTAATCTATTTTGTTTTTAAATGGTTAATTAACACCACTGCTTCTTTAAACTGTTAGAAAAAAGGGGGGGCGTAATGAGAAATTGGTGACATTGCGGATGTGCGTTTGTTCTAAATATGTTCACACATTTCAAAGTTTTGTTAAATTTTAGTTGAAATTGAAGTTAAAATAAAAAATATCTCTAATTTTAAATATTAAAAAAATAACGTGAAAATAGTGGATAAAAAACCTATCGAGACCAGCTTCCCTACATTGTCCCAAGTACAATCATTATAACGTTTAAAATTGAAAACGGGAAGTTAATGCTGTTTCGTTGACGTAAGAAGAACAGAGATTACACTTTGATCTTAAACTAAAGGCCGCTAAATGCATTACGATAGTTTTTTTATCAACTATTTTCGCGTTATTTTTTAAATATTTAAATTTGCGCAATCCGATAAAAACGGTGCATAAAAATATAAAATGAAATTGAACGTGAAAATCGTCTCTCCCTCCATCACTTAAAAAAAACCCCAAAAAACTAATTTTTTTAAATAAAATGTAAAATTTAACGTTAAAAAAGGAAAAAGAAAGAAAGAAATTCTATCTCTGTAAAGAGAAAGAAAAAAAAAGAAACATCAATTTAACAACCACATTCAGTTCACCTTATAAAATTCTAGCGAGTAAATGGTGCACATATATATCGCCTCTACATGTTTAGAGTTGTTTTCTTGAGAGGTATTTATTATGAGACATGTAATTATCACATTTATTATTTACTGTTTTCTTTTCAGTATATTTGGGTCGTAATTTACTATTGAGTTCCAGTTGTTGATAGTTCTTTGAAAATAAGTTTTTGCTGTTAAAGAATCTATCTGCTGGCATATTTTCTATTCCTTTAAATGTTTCTATTGCATCTCGCATAATTCTTCTTTCTTAAAGTGTTGTTAATTGTAGTTTATGAAGTCTTTCTTCACGTGGGAGATTTCAAAGTTCAGGGACTTTTTGATTTTGCTCTTTGTATAATTTCTCTAATGTCTTTTCTGGGATTATGGACTCCATGCTGGAACAGCGTATTCTAAAATGAAATTTAACGTGGAATCTCTCGCTCTCACTAATTTTAAATAAACTTACGCATTAATGAACACGTAACCTTGTTTTATTTTGAGAATTATCCATTCTCTAATGTTCTTTTTTTACGTTACACAACGTCACCAGACGACCACAACATTTTTAGCATGGATTAGCATGTAAATCGATCACAACCCAAAAACATTTTGGTGGGTGATTTCCAAACACTAATTCGCTAAAAGCCTGCCTGGGGCTCCAAGGAGTACCAACAGAAAATTCCATGGGGTTATGTCGAGTGGTTTGTGTGGTAGGCTGTCACAAACAGACGGACTTTTGGTGAATTATAATAAAAGATCCATGGCTTATCGGTTCATTACTTAATCCAATACGTTGCCCCCTTATCACATCTTTTCACTTTCACATCTATTCTCGTTGCATTTTTAACATCCCATTTTCTGTATTTATAAATGAAGTATCATGATAAATAAATCATACAATTTACTTTTCATCGAGTTTTCCTTATTAATATATTCTCATTATTCTATTTTTTTTTAATCTGCAATTTTTCTCGACAGAAACTACGAAAATCCACTGAACTTGGCATCGTGTCATAGTTAAAGTTCGAATTCCATGCCTAGTCCACTTGTTGGGAATTTTAGAATATCAAAGTACATCGCATTATCAACAAATCAATTAGTTATAGGTTTTCTTTTTTAAAGTTTTTAGTTGCAAAATCTAAATTGATGCCTGATTTCCCATACTGTCATTTAAGAAATTATTTGGGGAAACTTCCGGAATTTATCAAACATTTACTGTCAATTGCCGATATTTGAGAAATAACGAAATATTTGGGGACCAAATCAATTAACGATATTTGAGAAATAAAAGATTGTGCTAATAGTTTAAAGATTGAAATGCTGGTAAAACGTGATGTTGAAATGGACGTAAATAAGCGAATGAACTTGTCATAGAATCCGGAGATAATCAAATCTTTTGCCGATCGAATCGTTCCACTGAATAAAAAGCAGACATAAAAATAGATATCATCGTGATGCTAATCTCAGAACATTAATGTCTTTCACAATATTTCTAAAACATAAAAATAGATCCTGTGCCATTGTTATGCTTGAAAAACCGCATAATAGGCATAGAGAAGAAAAAAAGTATACCGGCGCACGTTGATTCAGTATGTGGATAGACCAAGAAATTAATCTCTAAATTATTAAATTAAACTAATTTTATCTGGTTAGTTTGTTGATGTAAAGACAAGTAGAATATTTGGCAGGTGTGAATAATTTCATCGAGTCAACAATTCGAACCCAGTTGTATTCTAAATTAAATGTTATTGTTTTGATGTATACTATTGATATTTCCTGGTACGTGAAGGGCTAATATGTTATTTAAAATTAATTTTGTACCAGTTAATATAGAACTTTCTTTTTTGTTACTAAAACCGAAAGTGCTTAAGTTAATTCACAAGATATACCGGATAACTTGCTGATTTTTAAAATGCATGGTTCAAACTTCGCATGGTCTACGATATAAATGTTCATTTAGATGATAAATCAAGACGGACAAATTTTGAATGCTGTCATTTTTCGCGCCATGAAAGAAGAGTAGATTTTTTAAAAATATCAAATCTAAAAAAAAAAATTTACTCAGCCAGCCCATATTCCGAACCATGACCGGCTACTACAGTGAAATCTCAGGCATGGTCGTCAAACATTAGAATCATGGTGTGATGGCGTAAACAAACTAAAAACAGTAATTTAAAGATTGCATGACATTTCGATCATTTCAACGCACATCCAATGAATATTAACCTCTTGATTTGAACAGTTCGGTATATCCTAAATTTTTAAAAAGCTCATTTGTTCCAACTTACATGTTCTTGCACGGGATTTTGACTTCTATTTATGCTTTAGATTGCGTTCAAAGTGCACGTGAAGTCTATTATTGCCTTAAAGATCTGTCACTGGAGCATAGAAAGCTTATTCAGTTTAGCGTATTTCAATCCGGTGTTATTTAATGCAAATAGTTTTTGGAAAGTTTCCACCCAAATAAATGAACTCATACACGAACATTTTGATCCTTGAGTTAATTTTTAATCTGACGGCTGACTAACCAGCTTCACCTTGAAAACATTGGAATGTGCACCCACGTGATATAGGACACTCAAGTGCCAGTCGAACTCCCTCCAGCTTAATTCAATCTTGGGTAAGAATTTTATATATTCTTAATATTTTTCATTATATATTTCTATTTATTTTAATATGAATTGATTACCGAAGATTCTAAATATATAATACAATTCATTGTAAATTATTTATTTATTATATGAAATTACCTATTTTTCTTATGTATTCGGTTTTTCATATTTTTGGCCATTTATCCCTTTCATATGACCAAGGCAATAAAAAGTAGTCTATAAATATCTTTTACTGATAATGAACAGTATGATTTTCTTGGTTCACTGTCCGTGACAAACGACTTAAAGGTAACAATTTTGCTGATAGAAATATCTCCTACCATTTGAAACTGGACTCTTCCATTGAAAGAAATTCAGTATTTTCTTTTAAAATATCATCTCATAGTGAATTTTCACTAGTGTCTTATTAATTAAAAGACATACGCGTTCTGTACTTTTATTTATCAGTCTCTTGGCATTTTAAAGAATTTTAATCAGTAAATTGAATTTTAAGGATAAAATTGCTGTTTACAAAATGTTCGTCTTCTGAAGTTTAACGAATTAAACAAATATTTCAGTCCATAAGTATAAAAAAGAAGTAACACGAAGTATACATTATCTTACAGTAACTATGTCAATGGACATAATAGGCATAGAGAAGTTGAAACTATTCTATGTCTTATTCTTTTAATATTATTCATTTGCTGGTTCATGATAGAAAGTGCATCTTTTTACAGATGTATTTTTGCAAAAGAATATAGTGTATGATTCTGATTTTATTTCTCGACTATGTTTGACGGCTGGAAATATGTTTAATTTTGTATATCAGTGTCGGGTTCTGCTGAAGAAAAATAACATCGAGTCAGACGGAAATGTTTTAAGGATGATACACGTTTATGTATCCCAGAAACAAATGTAAATTGAATATACTTTGTTTTGAAAGAAAAAAAAATAAAGGAAATTGAATGTTATAGATCTTACTAAACTTACTCGATTTGTAACTGAAGTTAAATCTAATTATTAGGTTGTTCAATATGAAATTGACGATTTTATTTAAAGTTTGACGTTTTTACCGTTTTTTCATTTTTTAATTGATAATTTTCGCGTTGGTTGCAAATGCAGATTCCACATTTTTTCGGGGGCGGGGGATAATGCTGCTTGTAAACAAACCGCAAGATCGTTTCGTTTCAAAAATTTCTAAATGAAGATTTCAGTTTTAAAATATTTTGCCTAATCTCACTCTTAGAGGTCAACCAAAACTATCGATGACGAAGATTTGAAGGTTGTGGTAGAGGATTATCCTAACCCTTCGGCCAGAGAACCCATAGCAACAAGCAGTGATTCCAATCATTTCAGAGAAAAAACGTTCGATAGGTTCCAATTGTATGAAGAAGGAAAAAGTCAGACATACAGTGTCGCCCATAAATAAGTACAATCCCTAATTGTCTTCTAAACCAAACATAGCAAGATTTTATTATTTCTAGTGGTATTATTTATGACCAAACTCTACAGCATTGAAAAAATATGAATGTTACAGTCCAAAAATGAATACACCGCCACGAAAATATATTTTTGGCGACTGTTTCAATGCTGAAGTGTTTGGTCATAAATAATATCTGTTTTGTTTGTGTAATGTTCCACTAGAAATAATAATTAACTTTCTATTAAAATGTAGAGCTAACTCATTTATAGGCGACACTGTATGGAGGCCTACATTAACTATGTTAATGAAATTGATCCGTTTTTGCATCATGTTATCACTTGTGATGAAAAAGAAAGTACTACGTAATGGATGGATACAGATGAAAAATCGAAATATAAACTAAAAACTGATGTCATCCATAAATGTTTATGGTGAGGGTTTGGTGGAGGAACTGGAATGGTTCGACACATGCATCATAGTTTACTTTAAAGTTTCCACGCAATTAATGCACGATAACGCATGTTATCATGTTGCAAAATTACCTTACTTAAAAAAGAGAAATAAATCAGTTGAAGAAAGGCTTTATTTCACCTAGCCTACTCATATGGATTACTAAATGTATTGAAGCCGAAGGGGGAATATTTTGATTAAATAAATATTTGTTTCGGAGATTTTTTTTTCAATTTGTTTTGTTTATATTAAACAGTAATGTTGAACAACGTCATATTTTTCAATAGTGTCTCACTCACACACACAATGAAAAATTAAACAAATCTTGTTCGAATATTTTACTAATAATAGCTATGGAATGTACTTCATTGCATATGGATGGAAATCGAATCATCATAATTTGGTGTTAACGCGAACACAGACCACTATTTTTGCAGGGGGGTTTAAAGAATTGCTAAAAACATGCCTGGAAGTCCCATTAGTACACACAGAAACTTTTCTGGGGGATACGTTGTGTTGTCCTGAGTTACGCTGTCACAGTGGGACAGACATTTGTAGAATTATAGGATGCCCATGTTTGTGTATGTCTGAAAATATACAAACGAATGTCTATACAATATAAGCATTATTCATTTTACGTTCAGTTATGTAAATGAATGCTTTGTACACACAACAGCTTACGGAATTGAAATGATAGATTCTTTTTAATTCCATGCAAATGATTTAGTAAAATTTAAGCCTAAGCCAACTTTTGAGATAAATAACTTAACCGTCATCTAATTAATTATTTTTATTATCATTATCGGACTCGTGGTTTTCACACTAGTCGCAAGTCTTCTTAATCATAAGCGTATGGGAACTCGATTTAGTTAACGGGGGCAGAGGTCTTGATTTGCCCGAAAATGTACACGGTTTTGTCAGAATTCCTTGGGTGGGGGGCAGTTGCACGTATGCCTATGTCCTTAGTATTTTATCTGAATAGTTTCAATTCGTCTTTGGTTATATTATTACGGTGAATTTGACAACTTAAATCTTGCGAAGAGATATTAGTCGAATCGACATGGAGCAGTGGTTAGCAAACGATCTAGGGTGTTGATTATCGCTGGTGGCAGCAAAAATCTAATGCAAAAGTAAAGTAAAGACCTGCGTGAGCACTCGTAGGAAATTAAGTCAAAACACGCACTGTTTACATACCACATACATTTCAGTATGATTTTTATAAAAACAAAAGGCAAAAAAAAAAAAAAACCTTACCAAACCTCCATGCTAAGCAAACAAGAAAAACGCTTCATGTATTTAAAATGTATGAGCGTCAAAGGTTTAATTATTTTATTTTAAATTACAGTGGAACAATTAACTATGTGTTTCTCTTCATAACAGGTATTTTTAAGCGACGATCATCATGTTTACAGACAAGAGACTGGACAGAAATAAATATAGTAAGAATACCCAGAATTTAAAAAATACACAGCCCAAATGAATAAATATCAGATTTGACACAAACGAAAATGAGAAAAATTGCTGTTTTTTTTTCAAATCATCGGGGATTCATAATGCATGGATTCCATCCATGCACTGTTTATCATCTGTTTTTAAGGTTGTGTGTGTACATTTAAAAAGAAACATTTCTTCCCAACGTCAACTTTTTCGTGGACGGTACCATCTGAAACAATCTTTAAGCGATTGAATACGTTAATTTCTGACTATTATTGGCCTTTCCCAGTCATATCAAATCGCCGACTCGGGGTTCATCAAGTACGTGTTAATGTTTTACGAGAGGCGTGTGATAATTAGTGAAAAATGTATTCATATTTTCTTTATTATGAGTGCAAACATGGACTTTACTTTAAAAGAATCATAGTGACATGTAAACAAACATTTTTAAAGTTGAAGCTCATGAAGATCGCTTTTTAAATATCAGTAAAAAAAAAAGAAGTTAATTTTGTTTAATTAGTTCCTCGCGCTCTCAGGAAAAGCCAAAAAAGCGATGCTTTTAATAATTTCGGTGTTTGTTTTTTTTGTTCTAGTGTTTATTAAACTGACCAAATGAGTGCTTACATGCATAAACATACCAGAAAATACCCTCAAATAATGCGAAACAAAAATAATGATTCATGAATGAAAATACACACACGTAAGTTTTTTTTTTACACAGGTACCCATTTGTTAAATTGTTTGCTAATGTATGTCAGTATAATACGTGGATACACACATTAGTACATGCATAATTATATGCATACAATTCCCCAAACACATTCTTACGACATAGCATACTACAGGAAAATTAGATCAAACTCAAGCATATTTGCGAAAATAGAAAGAAATCACACTGAGAGAAGGAGAAAAAAAAATCAAAAAAAAGGTTTTCGAACTGGACCTGTCTTTACGTGCTCTAACGTTTCAAGCTGTCATTAAACTCCTTTCCTGTGGTGTTTATACAGTCTTTAACTTCAAGGTAACATCCAAAAATTAAACTGGTCCCAGCTTTTTTTCTATTTGTTTTGTTTGCTTTCGGTTGCTTGAAAATTCCCTCTAGTCATTCGCCGACGACTTACTGTTTTTTCTAACAAGCACTTTTCACAGACTTCGCTCCGCCGTTTCCAAAGTTAATAATTCTCTTTGTGACAAAATCCTAGTGCAGTGTACTGCTGATCTCTTTTTCTACTGTTTCTCTAACTATCATTTCATATAATCCCACCCACAAATAATAATACTCTCCACCCTCTGTCTAAATCAGTTTAGTTTGAACTCTCTCATGCTTTTCGACTTCGTCTTCCTATTCCATTTATTTTTACATCTCAATAACTTCCCTTCTTTCTTTGCCACTCCTCCTCTGATTGTAACCTGATTAAAAACGCTCCTCCCTTTTTTCCGTTCCTTTTCTTATTTCGTCAAGGCGTCAACATTAAACTTCGCTATTTTCGAGCCTGCCCTCGTTCTAGTCTATCATCTATAACTTGTTTAATTTCACTTACGTATGTCAGATTCTATTTATAATACAGTTTCTTTCTTTTCTTTCTACTTCATGTCAGCCTTTATGAATGTTTTGTGGATTTAACAGCTGAGAAATTGGAAAGATCCAGCATAGGAATAAGATTGTTATACAAATTTCCCTGAGTAGAAGAAAAGTTTTAACTTGAAAAAATTATCAGGGGAATGAAAGTGAATGTTCCAAAATAAAGAAAACGAAGTTAACAGGGTGGTTAACAACATTTTGTTAGCGGTTTAGATTTTTGAAAACATTTGAATTTCATAACTTAATAAATGGGCGAGCGTGTGGTGTTTTGGGCTGAACGCTTCTACCATCAACTTTAACTGTTCGTTATAACGAACAGTTGAAGGTAGACTAGAAGTTGACAGAAGGTAATTGTAGAGATAATGGTAGGTATTTCTGCGCAGAATACGGAAAATTGACACCTTTATAAAATAAACGTCAAAATCATATAAAACTTAATTTTTCGTTGAAAACTGTTAGTGTCATTAGTAAGTTGAAAGATTGGCGAAATATGAGATAAAAATTATTTGTGTACACCTTATAAAACGGGAGATATTATTGAATCAAAATAGTGTAAAATATACGTCCAAATGTAAACAAATTCTGTTCGTAGTAATTATTAGTAAATTTTCTCCCCTTTTCAACGAGCAAAAAAACACCTAGATTTAAAATATTTATTATACATCAACTACTGAGCGGATCTTAATAGAATTTTCAATACTTATCGAATAAAGGATGAATTTTTTTTTTTAAATCAGTTTGTATTCCAAATTTCGGGAAACAAATGTTTTTTCATTGTGATTAAAAAAAAAATTTTTAAAAAAACTCCCCTTAAAAATGATTTATTTTCATAGGATCTTTTTAGATTATTAAGTCAAGCCCATGAACATATACATTCTGTTTTTGAAAAACTATAATGATTTTCCGTAAAAAAAATTTAAATTTAAATTATTTAAAACTGCGAAAAAAAAGAAGAAAATACTGCTCTAATTGCCAATGTTTTTCATTCATTTGGTAAAATATGATTCTTTTATAGAGAATTTTTAAATTTTTACTGTTTTTAAAAATTAATTTTTTTTACTCTGTTTCTGTAAAATCAGTTCAAATCTGTTCTCACGTGATGTACTATGAAAGGGTAAGTAAAGATATGTAAAAACTGAAACCATGTGATTTTCTTTTAATTATTTTTTTGTTGTGATTTAATTGGCCGATATTTTTCCACGGATGGACATAAACGTAAATTTTCTATAATGTCAAAGAGGACACAACTGCTGTAATAATCTGTCAGTCATCTGCTTGTTGACAAATACCGACTTCTCTAATAGCTTCTTATGCACTAATTAATGTCAACAGGTGGTTATCTATGACGGTAAACAGAAGGTGTTGGTAGATATTTGACACCCCCCCCCCCCCAACGTGAAACAAAGAGGTTTTTATGTAGTTTTGAATGGAAAATCGTAATTATTCGGTTAAGGATTGTTCAGTAATGATGAAACTAAGTACATCTAATTTTTAAAAAAACATCGGAAGAATTCTTGTTTTAAAAAACACTTTTACATTACAGACTTCGAATTTTTTTAAATTTCCAAAAAGGTCAACAAAATGGCGGAAATTATAGTTAAAAACTTTAAATTGACTTTTAAGAGCACAATTCTACGTTGAAGTTTTTTCATTTTTCTGGACACATATTTGGACTTTATTCTTTCTAACAAAAACAAGAAAAAAATTTTCAAACAAAGTTTTAAATTTTAATTTACGTTTTAAAATGGTGTCCAAAGTGCGCAGAAATACCTAGAAAATGGTAAGAGTAATAATAAGATAATAGTAAAAGTGATTCCGAATAATTTCTAACTGATTTCTATGTACATACCTTTAGTTTTTAGATACGGACATAGAAATCAATTAAAAAAGAACCTCCATCTTACAAATCTTACGGAGAATGGGCTCGGCGGGCCGAGTTCAAACTCCGGTTGAGACGGTTTGCATTCACTTCGCACTAATGTCCTTGGGAAAGGAATGTATCCACCCCACGTCATAGGCCAGCGTGGCAGGCCCATCACCCGCATGACTTACACTTACTTGGGGATGGCCTATGTCGAACAACGGTCCCTAAAAAGCTGATAAAAAAATCTTACAAAACACCGCACTAAATTTTAAAATATACCGATCTCAAACTTTTCAGAAAAAAAAGAAACAGATTGCGGAACCCATTTTTAAAAAGTAAAAAACTGCGAAGCGCGTGGTAAAAATTCTTAAGTTGCGTCATTTTTTTTCTTCTGTTAGCAGTAGCAAACACTCTGTATGTACACAGCCCCCAGGGCGTAATTTTTGACCGATTCTCACCAAATTCGAAAATTCACTCTATTTGGTTTTTCGAAAATTCGGACTTTTTAGTGATCGCCGCCCAACTTGTAACCACCCACCTATGCAACTAAAAAGGGATTTCAGTAAAATTGGCTTTTAGAAAATATTTGCACATTAGTTTGTATTAAGTTCTCGGTATTTATTTATTTGTTCTAAATAATTCCTATTCATATGACATGCTTTTTATCTGTTTCTGACGCTAGGGATTCCTAATATAAAATAAAGCTATTTTCCTGAAAAATAACGATCATGAAAGAGAATTTTTTTTTTCTTTGTATAGAGTATTGATCACATAAAACAAAAGAACTTGAAGCGATCTTATTTATTGTCAGTCGTTTCAAAAGACATTGAAAATTTTAAATTCCTTTTCGGCCTACATAACAAAGAAAGGAAAGTAGCGTCTACCACGTACTTTTTTTAACGCTCTTTTAAAACGTATTGCAATAATTAAATATCTTCTTTGAAAGTTTAATTTTGTTTATAATTGCAAGAAAATAGCATTAAAAAAGAAAGAAATACTTTTGCGTACTCACAGTGGATCTCTGAGCAGATTACGGTCGTGTTTACTAAAAGAAATATCGATTCCCTCATAATTGATGGATCAGCCATCAGAGAAAAGTCGAGTTTTAAAATTCTTTCAAAAATAGAATTGATCACAGAGAAATTTGATTCGAAGAAAATTAGTTAATTTAATGATTAGACATACCCTTTTTTAAATCGTGGACATGTTTTCTCAAGTTTCTTCTTGTTCTTGTTAGAAAGAGGAAAGTCCAAATTATTGTAAAAAAGAACCAAATTTTCATTAATTACAACGTAGAATTGAACTTTTAAAATAAATGTTTACTTTTTAATCGATAAATCAATCAATTTGACGCCATTTTGTTGACAGGTATTAAAATTTAAAAAAATTGAGATTCTGTAATTAAGATCTACTAAAAATAATTCACTCACAATTGATATAATTTTATTTGCAAAAGTAAGTTATTATTCAACTGAAATGTGGTAAAAATCGTCACATGCTGCAT
>VCCN01006679.1:577189-587554 GCA_006491835.1 Architeuthis dux
GGTGTGCCCTCCACTAATCTTCAAAAAGCTGGTGTGCCCTCCCCTAATCTTCAAGAAGCTTTGAACTGAATCCCTTATCTAATTCATGATATTTTTTATTTTGTTTTTATATTTTATAATTGTTGTCCACACATGAAGCACACGTTTACCACATGTCCAGATGCAACCCATGTTCAACCAAGGTTATTTTGTTTTCTTCCTCTGCGCTCAATCAAAAATTAATAATTTTAATATCTTTTGCTCACTCAATAAGCCATCTTAATCCAGAGCATATAAGCTAATAAATAAAAAAAGGCTTAAGTAAAGAAAATTACTTACAATATCATTCATTGGCTTGGTCCTATTGAATAAATCATTTCCTATGAAATAAAAGAAAAAAATCAAATAAAGTCTATTGTTATTTCATTGTATATTAAAAGCTGTTTTCGTGAATATGTCCTCTTGAAAAGGAAGTGTATTGTATAAGGTATCGAAAATGTTGTTTTTAATACCTTATATAATACACTTCCTTTTTTGATAAGGTCTTTAGGCTATCATTATTAATAACAACAAAATAAACTAGCCTTCCAAGGGAAATTATGAATCCCTGCCACCCATATATGCTGTGTTGGGGGTGATCAATTAAAAATCTGGTTGTGATCATTAAAAAAGGTCAATTTTTCAAAAAACAAGCGGGCACAAACTGGTGACCAATTTAGCATGAACTTACATTGCATATTGAATCCCCCTCTAAAAACCTAAATAAACATATGTCTCATATTTTTACAACCAAGTCTTCGTGACCTTCCTTCCTTTCTATCCAAGTCCAGGACATTCACCCCACTATACAACACTTGAAATTTTGCACAATAGTGGGGTGAATGTGAAATGTGAAAAGGACACAAAGACTTGGTTGTAAAAATATCTGGACATATTTTTATTTCATAGTATACACAGCATACACTTCGTCGGCTGGAGAGTGAAGAGTGGGAGAGAGATGATGGGTGCCAAGAGACCATTCCCAACAGGGGAACTTGGTCTTATGTCTTCCCAGCCCTAGGCAGTCTGCCTCCTGGCTGCTTGGGTCTCTGAGTTTTCTGTTCAGATCTGCTTTATAGGTTTTCGAACGCCTACGCAGGTGTCATTTCCGCTTTCCACATCCTGTTTGTTGGACACCCACACAATATACCTATTTCCTAAGGTGAGTGGGTCACTTACATTTCAGCACAGGTGTTTGACCCCGGAATAACCTTTTTGTGGCAGCATATCATAACACAAGTTTCTGATCGGTTAGGGTCTGGATACATATAAATGTCAGAACACATGAATAACCTAAACCCAGCAGTAAACCGGGTGTTGTGGGTAGCAGTGATTAATACCATTGATATCAAGAAAATAACAATGTTATTCTCTAATCCACATACAGTGGGTGTAACATGTATCCAATGGATTTTAAAATGTTTAATCTTGTTTCAATAATCTTTGATCTTTGTATTTTTTAATCTTTGGTCCAAATCCTGTCAATTTTGAAGCTGTATAAGGATGTTAAAAAGAACTCTTGCAATGTATTGGATACTTGTGTTTTACATCCCTAAATCTTTTGTCCGTGGAATTAGGTACCGGTTCTCTCTTTCTCTCGGGCCCGCACACTACCGGGCAGTTCCACACAGCCCCATGCGCACCTTTGGATAAGCCCACGGCAGCCATAGGCCCCCAAAACCTTAATGAAAGCACAAAAAATTAGTTGAAAAAAAGGATCTTGTTCCCATCAAGCACGCCAAAATTTTGCAATGGGAAAATGGACGTATTTTGCTGTGACACCGGTGACATCACTGAAACGTCAGCAATGTTGCCAAGATAAACAAAGTCCACATGTTGACATCGAAGAAAAAAACTAGCCTGAACTGGTGTCACTAGTCTGTCTCTGAAATGTTCGAAGTTACTTACATTCGATAAAAAATAGGGTGTTTATAGGTTTGTTTGTTTTTAAACTAACAAACTTTCGAAGTTCCTAAGATACTTTCAGTTAACTTTGGCTCGGCAAGTGGCTATTTCCAGTTAACGTCAGCTATAAAATGGCTATTTCCAGTTTTAACATGAGACTCGATCTTAACCCAACAGATGACATATTGGGGAATAGTGCCAGTAAAAAATGACAGGATTGTTTACTCATAGATCGGCACTTTTGCCTAATCAAATAATGTCAACAAACAGACAAAGTTAGCTGCTACTGTGTTTCTTGTTTAAACTCTGTAAGTTGCATGTATCTCATATGTTTACACTTCACATCAAAAAGCTGTGCAGCTTTAGAAACATTGACCGTGCCCCCTGTGGAGGGGGGGGGGCGAGGCCAAGGACACAAGTCCTAGCCTTGGACAGCTAGTCCTGGTCTCTCTCCATCTCCTTGGGTTTACACCCCCTATTCATCGGTACGCCCATTTTTAACACGTGATCTTTTCGTGAAGTTAAAACATTACATTATACTTTTGTTTGCGTCAGTAAATTCTTTAGCCAGATCAGCCGACATTATTTTTGTTATTCTAAATTTTTGTACAAGCATTTCATAATCAGGATTGAGTCTGTAATTTTTTTGTTTGTTATTTTAACAAAACAAAACCTTCATTTTAATAACATTCCTTACTTTCAGCCAAATAAAACATTTTGTTTGCCATTTTTCAATATAGCCCTCATCCTAATTCCTGGCCTAACAAACACATTTCATATACGCATTTAAAGTTATTCTATCTATCTATCTATCTATAGGGGTCATATTACTACACTGTGAGTGTACACTCATTGAAAAGTGTTACACACACACACACACACACACACATTGACTTATCAAATTTACTGATACTTCTATGATCAGTTTCAGGAGTCGTGACAAACAAACATAACAAACCTCCCTACACACACACACACATCCTCTCCTTTTCTCTCACTCCTTTTCTCTCTCTTTTCCGTGTTCTCTCTTTTCTCTCTCTTTTTCGTTCTCTTGTTCACTCTCGCTTTTCTCCATCTTGTTCATTCTCTCTACATATTTAGTACAGTGAAGGCATATATTGACATACATGGTACACCAACTGTAAAAATGTAATGAATTCGACGGTCAATGAACATTTATATCAGTATACTACTGGTTTCAGCTAGTATCGCACAAATACGCACACACGTACATACATTCAGCCGACTATCTCTGATAAACAAGTAAGCTATGCAAACATATAACAAAGTATATTTGGAATTTGGGGCATTATCTCTCACTGCAACTAATCGAAGCCCCTTAACCGTCCGTAGGCAGACCACTAATCTTAATATCAGTTCATTGTATAATATTAGAAACTCTCAACCGAAACTGTCACCAAAACAGTCAAACGGTTTCTTCAGTCGACAAGTGGTACTGTGTAATTAGTAAAAATTCAGACATTTTTAGTGATCACTGCCCAACAAAAAGTGAGAGAAATAACTTACAGTTTACAAGTGGGTATGGCTGGCTGGCTATGTATGTATGTATCACGCATACAGGCCACACCAATTGAGCTAGAGGGCTGAAAATTTAAACATTGGGGGGGGGGGCACAGCTTTTCCATTACAGAAACTGTCAACCAAAACTGTCAACAACAACATAGGTTTCTTCAGTTTTTAAGTCGGTCTGGCTGGCTGTATGTATCGCGAGTACAGGCTGCAACAATGGAGCTAGAAGGCTGAAAATTTAAGAATTTACTCTTTTTTTGTTTTTTTTTAAATTCTCCCCCTAAATAGGATTTAGTGGGGGGGGAGGTCAATTTATAATGTAAGTTTATGCTAAATTGTTTCCTTAGTTTGAGTCTGGCAGTGTTCATGCTTGTTTTTTTTAAAAGGTTTCTTCAGTTTTTAAGTTGGTCTGGCTGGCTGTATGTATCGTGAGTAGAGGCTGCAATTTCAGCATTTACTTATTAGGTCTAGAAAAAATGTTTTTTCATTGTTTTTTTGAAAATTCCCAACTTTCTTTTTAGTGATCACCGCCCTTAAATTAGATGTGTTAAAATCGGGTTCGATTTAAAATGTAAATTTATGCTAAATTGATCTTTCAGTTTGTCTTTTTGAAAATTCAGACTTTTTTTTACTGATCACTGCCCTTAAGTTAGAAGTGTTAAAAATTGGGTTCAATTTACAATGTTTGTGTCTTTTTGAAAATTCAGAATTTATTTTTAGTGATCACTGCCCTTAAATTAGAAAGTGCAATGCTAGGGATAACTCTAAGAGATAGAAAAAGATCAACATGGATCAGAGGGAGGACTAGAGTGAAGGATATTATACAACTAATTAAGCAGCAAAAATGGAGATGGGCTGGTGACCTAGCAAGAAGAGATGACAATAGATGGGGGAAAAGACTAGCCAATTGGTGCCCATGGGACAGTAAACGCAGTAGGAAAAGACCAGATACAAGATGGAGGGACAAGATAGAAAAGTTTGCCGGTAAGACTTGGCAGAGGTTAGCACAAGATAGGTCGTCATGGAAGGAGATGGGAAAGGCCTTTGTCCAGCAGTGGACTTATAACAGCTGATGATGATGATGATGATGAAGAAGATAAATTCTGAAAGGAATTAAATGTTTTTTAACTGATTTTATTTCACTTTGATAGTAAAAACTTTGTTTTTGAACTAATTAAACACGTTAATATATATTTCTGTTTATACATATTTTGCACTAACACTAAAAGTACATGTATTTCATTTGTTTATATTGTGTGACATAATTGAGGCAGTCACATAATTGGCCTAAATTTCGCTACTCCCATTGTCTCCCACATAACTGGGAATTTACTATTTAGATATTACACACACAAACACACACACACACACACACACACACACACACACATTTAGCCCATTGTTGCCAAGTAAGGTTTGTTATTTGTGGCTAAAATTGGTCAAATTTTATAGCTAAAAATGTTATATATACTCATTTAAAGCCCACTTATCAAATAAAATAACTATACACTAAGACTACAGAATAAATTATTAATATGAATTGTACAGCCAGGATGTTGAAAATGGCCTAAACAGTCGTAACATGTACATCAGAAGGCATACACCAATAGACATGGGTTGGGATGTTGAAAATGGCCTAAACAGCCGTAACATGTACATCAGAACGCATACACCAATACACAAGGCGGAACTACGTTCATAAAAATGTTAATTTTAAAATTTTAAGGTTTTTTTTTTTAATTTTGAAGTTTTAGAATTTTAATATTTTGAACTGAAATTGAAAATATTTTTCATTTTCATAGTTTATTGTTTGTAAAAATTGTACATTTACTTTCATTAAACTTACTAATAATTTTTTTAAAAATTGCCTGATTTTCAGCTATCGTAGCTTTTTATTGGCTAAATTGGGAAAAAATCAGCCAGATCTAGCCGAAGAATGGCTAATTTGGCAACCATGATGTTCAGTCAGCAATCTATGATAAACAAGTCCTAAACAATTGAGAAATGACCGTAAATTTGGGAGATCTGGGACATTCAGAGAAAGCCAGTTATAATAATCTTGGGTTATTGTTATCAGAATTAGTCAGTCCCAGGCACTTTAAGCGATCACAATAAGCGGCTCCCTCTGTATATCCTTCACTTAACCCATAAAAACCCACTGTGACACCGGTGTCATATACAGTCTCTTATATAACATTATATTTTATCCTTGAGTTTAACTCATGAAGTGTACTAAGTGTCAAAACAACAATTTAATTGATCTGGACAGTCTCTTATATAACATTATATTTTATCCTTGATTTTATCTCATGAAGTGTACTAAGTGATATCTAATGAATATCCTGGTGCAGTCACATGACTGTGTGTCAATTTGCCTACTCAGAATCCCACATAATGAGCTTCCTATTGCTGTACAAGTCTCTGGTACATCCCCATCTGGAGTTTGCATCCTGCATATGGTCTCCTTACCTGAAGTACAACTCAGACGCCATAGAAAGAATTCAGAGGAGAGCCACAAGATCATTCCGTGATTGGGAAATATATCCTACACTGAAAGATTAAAACAACTTAATCTAGAGACCCTTTAATACAGAAGAAAACGTGCTGACCTACTAGAGGTCTATAGAATCCATAACAACATACAGAGAGTGGATACTGACGTTCATTGCTCAAAATGCCCCGATAAGAAAATGCTGACTTCAACTATGTGCAGTAAAACCAGAGGACACAGCTGTAAACTACAAATTCAGACCTCCACTGGTGATAGAAAAGATTTCCTCTCAGCAAGAGTGGCAAACGCATGGAACAGACTAAGTGAAAATACAGTCACATCCGAAAATATCAATATTTAAAAAAATAATCTTTGTTTTGATATAGGACATATCAGAACAAAGATTATTTTAATATCAAATTTAACTACCATTTTTCTTATCAGTTTAAACCCAGCCGAAATACACTGAAGCTGGCTTAATGACGCACTTAACTGCTGTCAAAAAAGTATATTCAAGTATATAATGTTTCTTCAAATAGAAATGGGTCAGTGTTCTTATGGGTTAATGTTATCAGCTGGTTATTGTTATCTAAAAGACCCTGTCCCAAAGTGATCACAATAAGTGGCCCCCTCTGTAATTTGCATGGATTCAGCAACGTCACAGTGAAAATTGTCCAAATTATTTTTTCTTTATTAATCACCACTATCCACAACACTGGTTTATTGCTGGTTTTAGTTAATCACTGCTACCCACTACACTGGTTTATTGCTGGGTTTAGTTAATCACTGCTACCCACTACACTGGTTTATTGCTGGGTTTAGTTAATCACCGCTACCCACTACACTGGTTTATTGCTGGGTTTAGTTAATCACTGCTACCCGCAACATTGGTTTATTGCTGGGTTTAGTTAATCACTGTTATTCATTTGTTCTGAAATTTATATGTATCTATGTATCTATCTATGTAGATGTTGTCCTCATTTCGGTTCATCTTTTGAACACAATGTTTCGGCCGTTGTACTCTAAGGCCTTCTTCAGATGAGTGACATAAGTGGGGATGTTTCTGTGTTGCTGAGGCAACACTCAGGTTCACTATTTTTATTAAATTTGACGGGTCACTGTTTCTAACGAAACAAATAAGAAATAAAGTTTAAGCTTTCGGTGAGAATCGAACTCACATTCTCATTTGCCAGAGGGAGACTAGTTTACACCTAGCTGCTTTTTACCAATTGGCCACAAAGACTTCATGGATTAGCAGAAGCTGATTCACACTTATAAACTCACTCCCTACAACCGACTTACATATGAGACCTAGTAGTCTTTTTTATTAATCAATCTTTTATTATTATTGGATCAAGTATTGTAATACATTATTTTAGTTGTTCCTCCACTTAGTTTAAGCAAATTATAAAGCAAACTGCGGCTCACGAGCCACATGCGGCCCTTTTGACTTTCTGAATGGCATGCTTAATTCCATGAGGAAAATAATGTTTTATTAAAACTTCATCTAAGAAAAAGGGAACCTTTTTTGAAGAAATGAGAAAATTCCAGGATAAGTGGACAAATGTAAAAAACAGACCAATGTGTCTAATATGTCCTGAATCCCACTCTGCATTTAAAGAATTTAACGTTACGTGTCATTACACAACTAAACATTCTGGCTATGATCAATTTAAAGGAGATATCAAAAAGCTTAAAATTGAAACACTTAAGAAACAGATCGGTAGCCTAAATACACTTTTTTTCTAAAAGGAAAACAGAGCTCAGCAAAATGGTGCATGCAAGCTACGTTGTTAGCAAGAAAGTTCCTAACATTCTAAAAATTATTCTGACAGTGATTTTGCGGCCCAGTTTATGATTATCCATATCTCATGCGACCCGCTGCTCAAAAAAGGTTGCCCATGAGAAAATTCCAGGATAAGTGGACAAATGATTACTTCTTTGTTGAAGTAAAAAAACATCTAATATGTTCTGAATCCCACTCCGCACTTAAAGAGTTTAACGTTAAGCGTCATTACACAACTAAACATTACGGGTATGATAAATTTAAAGGAGATATCAGAAAGCTTAAAATTGAAACACTAAAGAAACAGATCGGTAGCCTAAATATGCTTCTTTCTAAAAGGCAAACAGAGCTCAGTGAAATGGTGCATGTAAGCTATGTTGTTAGCGAAAAAGCTCCTAACATTCTAAAAATTATTCTGACAGTGAATTTGTGAATTTGTGGCCCGGTTTATGATTAGCAATATCTCACACAGCCTGCTGCTCGAAAAAGGTTGCCCATGCCTGTTATAAAGGGTACATCAGATTACTGCCAAAGAACTTTGGAAAATCTCTGAGAAAAAAAAAAACACAATCACCACTTACTATTCTGGTAGTAGAATTCTTGATAATTATTGGGTGAAACAGGTGAAATGGGTTTAAGCAAATTATCTGGTATCACCCAGCTTTTGCTCTTAGAAAGATCAGGAACTTGTTGATCATGCTCTTCTGGGGAACTAATTTGGAACATCAAATGTTCTGGTGAGAAATGTGTCTGAACAAGATCCGGCAGAAGGGAATTTACATCTGGCGGTCCAGTCACCACCATTGGACCTAAATGGAATTTCATTGACTGTTGCAAACATTGGTTGTTGCGTTCTACAAATCTATGCGACAGATCTTTGTCATCAGAAGTCACAGGCTGCGGTACATCATCAATTGAAGAGTAAGTTTCCTCCTCGCTGACTAAACTGAACTCCTCCATATCGGGGACGATTTGGCTCATGAATATGCTGTATGTGGACCTCAGTGATTGTTTAAAGTATTTGGTCTCCAATCTGAAAAAGAGAGAAACAGAATTAATATATTAGAAACCGTCAATCAAAACTGTAAAAATAGGTTTTGTTAACTATTTATAAGTCAATAGACGAGATAGAAAAGTTTGCCGGTAAGACGTGGCAGAGGTTAGCACAGGATAGGTCGTCATGGAAGGAGATGGGAAAGGCCTTTGTCCAGCAGTGGACTTATAACGGCTGAGGATGATGATGATATATATATATTGAAACAAGTTCTTATTAGTAAGCTGACTACGTACGTCATGGAAAGAGATGGGAAAGGCCTTTTCCCAGAATTCAAGTTCTGGCAAATGTAGGACTGAATAACAAAGGTTATATTTAACTTTTGGGACATTTGGGGGGGGGGGGCAAAAAGGACGTCTTATATGCCATCAGATATGGTACATGTCCTTATTTCAAAATATTCATCATCATCATCAGCCGTTATAAGTCCACTGCTGGACAAAGGCCTTTCCCATCTCCTTCCATGACGACCTATCTTGTGCTAACCTCTGCCAAATCTTACCGGCAAACTTTTCTATCTCATCCCTCCATCTTGTATCTGGTCTTTTCCTACTTTGTTTACTGTCCCATGGGCACCAATCGGTTAGTCTTTTCCCCCCATCTATTGTCATCTCTTCTTGCTAGGTGGCCAGCCCATCTCCACTTTTGCTGCTTAATTAATTGTATGATATCTTTCACTCTAGTCCTCTCTCTGATCCATGTTGATCTTTTTCTATCTCTTAGAGTTATCCCTAGCATTGCTCTTTCCATGGCTCTCTGAAAACTGAAGAAATCTATGTCACAGTTTTGGTTGATGGTTTCTGATATATTATATCAACTCATCTGTTGAAGAAGATTGTGTGTCCTGACTGTATAGACCAAGGTTACCTGATTTTGCCAGAAGGGGCAACCGGCAAACTTTTCTATCTTATCCCTCCATCTTGTATCTGGTCTTTTCCTACTTTGTTTATTGTCCCATGGGCACCAATTGGTTAGTCTTTCCCCCCCCATCTATTGTCATCCCTACCTTTTCCCATTCTGTTGTTTAGTGTAATCGGAACCGACTGACCGACCAACCGAAAAGTGTCTTATTGAAATGCATTTGGACACATCTAAAAAATGAATTATTTCATGTGGCAAAATCTTGATATATATATATTAAAAACCGTCAACCAAAACTGTCACTAAGACAGGTTTCTTCAGTTTTCAATTTTTTCTACATGAAGTCTCTAGTCTTTAGAGCCAATATTTTTTCAAAAATACAGATTTTTTTGGTTTCTGGCCCCCCTCGTCCAATATTTTTGTCAAATTTTCAGCCAATTTTTTAATGTTAATTACATTATTACAAAAGTGTTTGTTCCAAATGTGATCTAAAACACATTATTTTACATATAAATCATTATCTAATGGGTGTAAGCCATGTTTGATATTGTTGTTTTAAGTAAACGTACATGTAATTTGTGAAACGCCTTTAAATAACGACAAAATTAACACTTTTTAGTAAAAATGCTGATATGCTATAGAAAAGAAACTTGACCTGATGGACAAAAACCAATGCGATTGTTTAAATCAGCACCAAAAAATAGTTTAAAAACAGGTATC